>MUZC01000397.1:510766-526770 GCA_002072015.1 Radix auricularia | reverse complement strand
CCTTGTTATAGTTTCATCACAACCACCGACTACCTCCCTTGTTATAGTTTCATCACAACCACCGACTACCTCCCTTGTTATAGTTTCATCACAACCACCGACTACCTCCCTTGTTATAGTTTCATCACAACCACCGACTACCTCCCTTGTTATAGTTTCATCACAACCACCGACTACCTCCCTTGTTATAGTTTCATCACAACCACCGACTACCTCCCTTGTTATAGTTTCATCACAACCACCGACTACCTCCCTTGTTATAGTTTCATCACAACCACCGACTACCTCCCTTGTTATAGTTTCATCACAACCACCGACTACCTCCCTTGTTATAGTTTCATCACAACCACCGACTACCTCCCTTGTTATAGTTTCATCACAACCACCGACTACCTCCCTTGTTATAGTTTCATCACAACCACCGACTACCTCCCTTTCATCACAAAACAACACGCCATTATCCGAGGCTCTTGTTTTCTAACGACGTGACGTCACGAAATTCTTGATTGTTGTGCAAATACCAAGGAGCCTGTTATACTTCCAGTGAATTACATGAAAATCTGACATGACTCACAAACCCAAACTTTCGTTTCTCATCTGAAATAAGATTCAACTTGTAAGCCAAATAACGAAACAAACTTAATAAAAACAAAGTTTGTTTATTACTTCGAACAATCATTTATTTTACATTCCTAAAATAGTCTAACATGGGAACGTTAAGTTTGGTCTTACTTAAATCTTCATTTGTGTAATAGTATACTTTATTCCTTGAAAATGTCGCTTCCTAAACCCGCGTGTTCTCTTAATTTGTAATTGGTGACCACTTTTGTTTACTGGCTACGTTTAAGTATGTTACCTATTAAAAAGAGCACTGAATACATACTGCTATAACTTTACGTAGCAACAGCTTCATGTATCCGGAAGGAGTCGTCATGTAGCAAGATGCAATACTAAAAGGTTTTATCTTTGGTTTGAGGTGGCACTTATTTCTTTCCTTTCAACATTTTTATGATACTCATCTTAATTTTTTATTATTCTTTGGCTTTCTAGAATGAAATAAATTCACGTCAAATATCAAACTATCATTTCTGAAAACTTCGTAGCCAAAAGGAATCTAAGAGATAGAGTAATATCGGAAGTTGTGCCAAAGTTTTCGTATCATTTGTAGAGAGAGGAGATGTACATAAATATTACGCTGAATGCTAATTTCAAACAGGAAGTCCGTTGCTTCAGACGGATGTACTACGCAGCCTCCATTTGTCTTCTCTAGAGTAGATTAGATGGACACACGTTCTGTGTCAAGATATATGTCAAGGTCTCGGCTGGACCCATTAATGTAATTCAGGGAAAATGGATCCTCGCATGGAATCCAATAAGCATCGTAAATATACTTCTGTGTCAAGGCCTAGCACTGACCTCAACAGTCAACCCTTAATACTGACTATAAAGTCATCACCTGGTACTGGTGACTTACTTAACTCTCAACTGATGATACCGACTATACTATAAAGTCATCACCTGGTACTGGTGACTTACTTAACTCTCAACTGATGATACCGACTATACTATAAAGTCATCGTCTGGTACTGGTGACTTACTTAACTCTCAACTCATAATACTGACTATAAAGTCACCGCTTGCTACTGACCCATTCAATCATTATCCTACGCTTGCAATGACCTTAATAAATAGGTCAGCATTAGGTCTCAGTGGTGTAGTGAAGTCATCGGCAGGCTTGAGTGTCTTGAGTTGGTGATGTTTATAACAAAAGAGGTCGAGTTCCGTTCAGAGAACATTGTAATGTAAATAAAATAAAGAATAACAATAACATTTAAAACGGTACATTAGCTTATGGTTCTATATTCGAGTTAAAAATTATTTAATAATGCTTGAAGAGACATATTTGCATGAGAGAGAGTTGCATTACAGCGACGCAAAACCGATTTTCTTAAGCCACTCTAATTATAAGTAAAACTATCGCCACAACGTTTCCGGTGTTGAGAAAGGCAAAGATTCTAAACAAAAATCAATGACGTCATGTTGAGAGAGAAAACTTGAGAAGCCGATATTCAGAGAATAAGATGGGAAGCCAAAGGAAAAAAATATCTCTTAAGAACGTTATTTCCTCAATAGCACAGATCTTTCTAGAACATAGAAAAGCTTTCCTATAGAAGAAATGGTCTTGGGCCGAATTCGTGGTGGAAAATATATTAGATCTTTCTCGGCAGGGTTAATGACCTGGAACAGGGGTCTCCAAACTACGGCCTGTGGGCCAGATGCGGCACGCGAGGCCTTCTCATCCGCCCCCGGAGACCTTTTAATCTCAAATAAAGATGCTATTTTTGCCTGTAGTTTACCACAAAACTTAGTAGTTAGGGGTTAATAGTCAGCCACTAAACTGCTGTTTGACAGTTAATACGGCCCTACAGCAAAAACGTTTGGAGACCCCTGGAGACCCCTGGCCTAAAAGATATTTCACTTAAATAGTAAATGAATTTCTATTAAGACATTTTAAAGTTTTCACAAGTATTTATTCCTTCGAGGTGGATTATGACTCATGCAATGAAAACATTTTCAAATTTGAGCAGTACTTTTTAAACGGATGATTTTTAAAACTTTAATTTATATTGTGAAATTTTATTAAATTTATTTATCAACATCAATGACCCATGTTAACCATTTGAAAGAAAGTTATCGAACAAAAACAGAGCAAGCCACTATCTGGTTGATGCTTACATGAATTTCAACTCTAACCCAGATTTCTTGTCTCCTTTTTTAACATAATAAAAATAATATTGTTTTAACTATTTGAAAACTCCTTGTTCTTTACTTGTTAACTTGGAAATACTAATTCCTGACAGTTGTGTTTTTTAAAATATCTTTTTAAAGTCATTTTTACTGTTTCCCTTTAATTTGTTCAAAAGTTCGTTTCTGCCTGGACACCTGGGCCGCCTGTGTCACCTGGCCACCGGGACACCTAGGCCACCTGGACACCTGGGCCACCTGGACACCTGCGCCACCTGGGCCACCTGAGCCACCTGGGCCACCTGGCCACCTGGTCCACATGAGCCACCTGGCCACCTGGGCCACTTGGGCCACCTGGGCCTTCTGGGCCATCTGGGCCACCTGAACACCTGGTCCACCTGGCCTGATTACAGTCTAACCCATTATTTATATCTAATCTTTTTAAACAACACTTGAATTATAAGCAATCTTAGTGGAAGGCTATGCTCTAAATAAATACTTAAGGCGGCAGCTAGCACTCCTCTAACTTACTTGAAACCATTGCGTCCACTGTGTATGTTGATGTCGTTGACCAGTATCCTGATGGCCGTGATGAAAGCGTCGTGTCCAGTATCAGGTGTGTAGACCACTGAGAAGTCCGTCCAGTTGTAGTGACGTAGTACACTCAACATGGCGTGAGCCTGGTGGTGTAACGTTGGGGAGATGTTGAGTTGAAGGTTGTCCGACTCTTTCTGCAATGAGAAACATATTAGTGTTGTAATATTGGGGAGATGTTTAGTTGAAGGTTGTCCAACTCTTTCTGAGAAACATGTTAGTTTTGTAATATTGGGGAGATGTTTAGTTGAAGGTTGTCCGACTCTTTCTACAATGAGAAACATATTAGTGTTGTAATATTGGGGAGATGTTTAGTTGAAGGTTGTCCAACTCTTTCTGTAATTAGAAACATATTTGTGTTGTAATATTGGGGAGATGTTGAGTTGAAGGTTGTCCAACTCTTTCTACAATGAGAAACATGACGTCACATGGGTAACAGGGGAGAGGGGAGGGACAAACTCACTCGGGCAGCTGAAAACGTATTGCGTCTAAAAGATTTGAAGTCTGGATAGAAGGGGCGTCTGTATGAATTAGATAAAATGTCATTGGGGCATAAAGAGGATACGAAGCGTCAGAATAGATAACTGTTGGTCATTGGGTCATGACTAAAGACATTATGGTTCAGAATATAAGACTATCAATCTTTGGAATATGACATTAGACGTAGAGCTAGTAATGATGTTTAGCCTTTGTGTTCATATTTTTAACAGAATACATAAGGTGTTGTGTAAGAAATAAGGAAAGTATTTCAGATATACAATATATTATACAGAGATTCCTGAATAAGTATTATAATAGAGATATTGCCTTCTAAAGTATAAATCTTTAATTTCTATACCAAACACCAACTGTCTATGTACCCTGCCCATATCTACTGTCTATGTACCCTGCCCATATCTACTGTCTATGTACCCTGTCCATATCTACTGTCTATGTACCCTGTGTATATATCTACTGTCTATGTACCCTGTCCAAATCTACTGTCTATGTACCCTGTCTATATATCTACTGTCTATGTACCCTGTCTATATATCTCCTGTCTATGTACCCTCTCTATATATCTACTGTCTATGTATCCTGTCCATATCTCTTGTTTAGAACTCTTGGGTATTGTATTCTGGGTATTTAATATTCGGTTATTGAACTCTTGGTATTGAACGTTGGGAGTTTAACTCTGGATATTGAACTCTGGAAATTAAACTCTTGGGTATTGAAATCTAGGGATAGAATTCTCATTCACATTACAATAATTTAAAAATCCCTGGAGATATTTGTGAGATTATTTCAAATATAACCACGGTCCTATTTTGAGGATTTTAAAAACTAAATCAACTTCTCTTCCAATTTAAAAAAAAATGTGACTGCTATCCTTAATACTAGACAAGCTTGGATTCCGCGAATCATTTCCGGTCGACTTTTTCAAGACTTTATATTTCTTGGCAGTTCTTTTTTTTTTTAAGAAAGAAAAGTTTAAAATTCCAAGTTATGAAGCAAGAAGTTTCTGATTGGAGGAAACACTCCATGAGATTCGCTTTTTGAAATCATTTTGTCGACACTGCGCATGTCCACAAATAAACAAGATCCGGTTTCACTTACATGGCTACAAAATCCTGGCCACGATGATGTATTCCTCCACTTTCTTAAATTCGTCTTACTCAGAAGCTTAATTCGGAAACGTTGCGATGCAACCATAAATATTTTAATGAGAAAATCTTCACATCAGGCCAAAAATTATACGCCGTCAGGAAACTTTCCATAAGTGCATCTTGCCACTCTGTTTGTTTTTTGTTTGTTTCTGTTCGTTTCTGCTTTTTTAATTTTCTGACCAATAGAAGAATTTTAAACGTTGACCTTGACATATCTTTAATAGGAACCGATGTATTCGAATCGGCATTGCTATAATATTCATCACTTACTTATATGACTTGAGTGTTCTATAAAATTGAATGTCTATTTTGTAGATTTGTGAAAGGGAAGAGCACATGTGACTTCTATCAAATAATTTTGAGCTCATGTTTACTTCAGGCGTGAGATTTATGTTGTTTCTTGTTATAAAAAACATGACGAGTTTGTATATCAGTTATATGATCTCTCCCAGCCATGGAATGATATGATCTCTCCCAGCCATGGAATGATATGATCTGTCCCAGCCATGGAATGATATGATCTGTCCCAGCCATGGAATGATATGATCTGTCCCAGCCATGGAATGATATGATCTCTCCCAGCCATGGAATGATATGATCTCTCCCAGCCATGGAATGTATTATAACAACATATTAAATGATATGATCTCTCCCAGCCATGGAATGTATTATAACAACATATTAAACAGCCCTCTCATGATGTAGCTTAAAATCATTAAAACTGCCCCATTAGTTTTAAATCACTTAGTTAAGTTAAACAGCCAATAAAATCTGATCATTTTTTCTCATAAAATGCAAAAGTTTGGGCCCTTTTCAAATCGCACAATCTATTTGGAAAAGAACTTCCAGAAGTGGTTAGCCTCTCCGTGGCCTGGGAGATGAGTAAGGTAGCGGAAGTGACTGCGACCTGAAACTAATAACCACGGTGCCATCGCCAAACACAAGCACCCGGACCTTTCGTAAAAACGTTAGGACAGGCTAGACCTCACCGTGAGGTCCGGTGCTGGGTATGGGAGCAGGCCTATACCCAACAATGCCCGGCTTGGAACGCCGAAGACCGGAAGACTCTCTGGGCAAGGGGCGAAACGCACACGGATCGCCCTCAATGAGTTGAAGATTTCTGCCTACTCCCTCTCATATTCTATGGTTCTATTTTCGAAAAACGCAGGCCCCGGAATGGGCCTTCTAAACCCCCACGTTCCAGCGGACGGTGGTACGCTGGCTGGGTTGGTTACCACTCCTCTAGGCGTGATGACGGACAACAGGTCACGTCCTATCGGTCAACCGGCGACTGACCGTCATGGTACGGGTGCGAAGGGCCATCCTTATCAAGCCCTGGTTGTGCTATAATTGAATGTCTGTGGTATAAGGCAGAAGGCGCACGAAGTAACCAAACTACGCCACGAAAGGAATGTGGATGTAGCATTATTCCAAGAAACGCTTCTGAAGGGTAAGCCGTTTCACATAACTGGTTATTCGCTATACCATTGCAGGTGCGACCGGCGATGCCGAGGCCTTACCACAGCGGTCCGGAACGATGTAACGGTGGAATTGCTCGAAGCCAAATGCTACAGCAACACTGACACCCTAACTGTGCGGGTGTACAAAGGCGACGTTGGCTTTACAATAACGAATGTATATAATACGTCCAGGAACCCAATGGCACTTCCAATTGGGGAAGACGTCACGTTAAGTCGAACAATAATAGCAGGGGACTTTAATGCACAGTCCCCCGACTGGGGCTATACCGAGCGGAATGCGTCGGGCCGATACATCGAGGATGTCTGTATTGGTACGAACTTGATCAGATTGAAAAACGAGCACAGCGAGCCGACGCTGCTGCACACGGGACATAGCACGGAGTCCCGCCCAGATCTAACGCTTATCTCAGCGGACCTAGAGTCCAAGCATAGACTGGAAGTACTGAAAGAGGTTGGAAGCGACCATCTCCCAATTCTGATTGAGTTTGTGCTTGGTGCGGATAAACCTCGATTTGACAGAAGGCATTGGCAGTTCCGCAAGGCCAATTGGCGAAGGTACGAGGCCGAGAGGGAGACCAAGCTCGCTCTGCTGGATATTGCAGGAGGCAACGTGGATGACACTTACGAGAAGTTTATTGGCACAATCCTCGGGATTGCGAGGCGCACGGTCCCGAGGACAAACGGGAAACAGAAATTCAGGCCCTACTGGGACAGGAGCCTAAAAGAATTGGTGAAACGAAGAGCGAAAGCACGGAAAAAAGCTGCCAGGCTGAAGACGCCCGAAGGTCGTAGGGCGTACAACAGATTGACGGCCGAAGTCCGTGCTGCTGTCGATAAGACGAAGAAGGCCAAATGGGTTAATACGTGCGAAAAACTCGATCTTGCAAACGGTAGAAAAGTTTGGCGGCTAATCGATGCACTATCTGGTGCAGGCAAAGTAAAAAAAACCCAACCCATTGACGACGTCAAAGGGCTAAAGAGCAAGTGAAACAAAGGTGAATAAAAAAGGCACCAGATCTGACTTTAGCCAAACGATCGACCGAATGCGAAAGGAGGGCTCCAGGAGACAAAGCACGGGCCCCCAACTCGAGGTTTTCGCAGCACCTTTCACGTTGACAGAGTTGCAAACTGCACTTAACAAGTGCGAAGCTGGCAAAGCACCAGGGCCAGACAAGGTTCACAATGAAATGCTCAAGCATCTGGGCAAGACAGGCCGGATAAAACTACTGAGTTTTATCAACTGAACCTGGACTACAGGCGCACTGCCGAAGCTGTGAAAAAAGGCCATAATTACCCCAATACATAAGGAAGGTAAGCCCGGCGAACACCCGTCCAGCTACTGGCCCATTTCCCTCACGTCGTGTGTGGGAAAGGTGGCAGAACGGTTAGTGAACGCACGGGTTTATTGGTACCTCGAAAAGACCAAAAGCATTCCGAAGACACAGGGTGGGTTCCGCAAGGGACGCAACCCGATGGCACAAGCACTACGCTTAATTCAGACCATGACAAACGAACTCCAGATGAAGAACCACACGGTTGCGGTGTTCTTCGATCTAAAGCAAGCATACGATAAGGTGTGGCGTGGAGGGCTACTATACAAATTACAGCAGTTAGGTGTCGCTGCTAAAATGTACAGCTGGATAAAATCGTTCCTCACGGACCGAATGATTAAGACACTGCTTGGAGAAGCGCTATCCAGCGAGGCACGACTGGAAGATGGACTCCCACAGGGTTCAGCGCTTAGCTGTACATTGTTCTTAGCGTACGTCCACGACCTACAAGGCATTCTCGAGTCCCAGAATGCCATGTTTGCTGACGATCTGGTGGTATGGAGTTCAGGAAAAGACGTTGCAACACTGCAGAACCGGCTTCAGAATGATCTGAATAGTATTGAAAATTACGCCAACCATTGACGCATAGAAGTCAATACGGACAAAACGGTCCATTCCATTTTCACTAATGGACGGAATGCCCTGAAGCATGAGGTGGTGCTTCAGATCTGCGGAAAGAGGTTAAATTGGGATCGGACACCAACCTACTTGGGTATAAAACTGGACCAGAAACTCCAGATGCATAACCATGTGCGTGAATTATGCGCCAAAACCACAGCTAAATTGTCCCTGGTGAAGAAACTGGCTAGCACGAGTTGGGGTGCGGACGCAAGACTACTAAGAGCTCTCTATCTTGGTAGCGGGAGAAGTGCTATTGATTACAGCCTCCCGGTCCAGGCCTTTGCGAGCCGTATGGCTCTAGAGAGTCTGGACCGATTACAGAACCAAGCTCTACGGTTCGTTTGTGGGGCGTTACGTACCACACCCACCGCCGCGGTAGAAATTATGTCAAACGTATAACCCCTGGCGATAAGGCGAGAAAAGGCAATCATGACCACGGTGGAGCGATACCGTAGGTTGGAGCATGACGAACCCTGCTACCAATTACAAGACAGATGGGTTAAGAGGACAAGACTGAAGCGACCCTCCTTCATGGACGCGGTCTACGAACTAGAAGAATCAGTCCCCCTACCCAAGCACAGGGAACGAATGCAACTGGTCCCTGCTCGAGGACCACATGAAAGCTTTGACCCGCCTGAAATACGTTTGACACTGGCAAATGCCGCGGTGACACGGGCCAGTCCCGTCGAGCTCTTGCGAGACGAGACTTTGCGCACAATCGAGGCCTATGGCGTCAGCGTGGTAAAAGTCTTTACTGACGGCTCACGTTTCAGAGATGGCAGAAGTGGATACGGTGTGCTAATTTAATACCCCCAACCAGGACCCGACAGCGTCGAACTGTCGGGGCCGTGTGGATCTGCTAACATTAGTCATGAAGCCGAACTGGAAGCGATTCACAGGGGTTTGAAGGAAGTACGCCGACGTCTAGCGAAGAGAAAGAGTTTCCCAACCGTCGTGGTCTTCAACGTTTCTCGGTTTTCGCTCGAAAACTTGAATCGAACCTCTCTGGAGGCCAAGACGGTGAGTGTCATTTTGGAGACAGTAGGTGAATTCCTGGCACGTGGCGGCAGAGTAGTCCTACAGTACATGGCCGGACACTGCGGAACGGCCCAATCAGACAGGGTCGACGCACTGGTCAGGGCAGGCGCAGCCCAGCCCCAACCCGATAAGGTCAAGTCGTGGCTGAAAGACCATATCCGAGAGAAATGGCTTGAGGGCTGGGCAAATGGGAATACGGCCAGAAAGGTATACCAGAAAATGCCGCGACCGAGCAAAAGCGATGCCTGGTGGAAACTTGACCGTAGTAGTCAGACGCTCATAACACGAATGAGCGTCCAATACGAAGCTACCTGTACAAGTTTGACAACAGAAGGGAACTGGCCTGTCGGCTGTGTGGCTGCCCCGAGGAGACAGTGGCCCACGTACTAGAATGTTGCCCCGAGTTGGACGGGGTTTTTGGTGGTGAATTTGTGGTGCCTGCTGAGGATTACCTCTATGGCGATGCCCGAATGATGAGGCTCGCCTGCGAAAAATTGAACCAGGTTTTAAGAGCCTAACGGCTCAACCCAAAAGAGAATGTACATTCTTTTGGAAGAGAAACATTTTTTGTAGCCCCTGTTGCTATGTGCTCCTATTTGAATTCGGTCACATTGCCATAACTGTGATAATTTTAGTTTTACCTTCACTATTTATTTCTAAAGGCCAACCAATGATCTTTGACAATGATTCGCTTCTCGTGACGTGTCCATAACTTCACATCTCTCGACTTGTAGTTAACATCACATCTCTTGGCTTGTCCTTAACATCACATCCTTTGGCTTGTACTTAGCATCACATCTCTGGGTTGGTCAAGAACATCACATCTGTGGTCTGGTCCAGAACATCACATCTGTGGTCTGGTCCAGAATATCACATCTGTGGTCTGGTCCAGAACATCACATCTGTGGTCTGGTCCAGAACATCACATCTCTGGGCTGGTCAAGAACATCACATCTCTGGGCTGGTCAAGAACATCACATCTCTGGGCTGGTCAAGAACATCACATCTCTGGTCTTGTCCAGAACATCACATCTCTGGACTGGTCAAGAACATCACATCTCTGGGTTGGTCAAGAACATCACATCTCTGGTCTGGTCCAGAACATCACATCTCTGGTCTGGTCCAGAACACCACATCTCTGGGCTGGTCCAGAACATCACATCTCTGGGCTGGTCCAGAACATCACATCTCTGGGCTGGTCCAGAACATCACATCTCTGGGCTGGTCAAGAACATCACATCTCTGGGCTGGTCAAGAACATCACATCTCTGGGCTGGTCAAGAACATCACATTTCTGGGCGGGTCAAGAACATCACATCTCTGGGCTAGTCAAGAACATCACATCTCTTGGAAGACGCTAACTACTCACGGCACATGCTACGCTCTTTGGTGAGGTGATTAACTTTTATGAGAGATGTGAAGTTTTTTTTAAGAAGACGATAAACTCATTGGGAAACAGTAACGTCTCATTCGATTACTAAACTCATTTTGGGTATTTTACCTTTTATAAGAAATTATTCATGCCACAGGAAGAGACACCTCCAAGAGAAAGAACTGACTTTGTATGTGTAGTAACAAAAAATATTTTATCTTTTTTAAATTTGAAAACGAGCTGAAACGAAAGAAAATAAGCAACAACAACAATAAATAATTTTTAAAAAAATAAATAAATAAAAAATTAAAAAAAAAAAAAATTAAAAATAAAATAAAAAAAAAAACTTTCAAGAGTAGCTTTGTTGAATAAAATTCATATTCATTGCTGTGGGGGCCCGAGTGGGCTCGTCTGCTACCAATATCCAGACTAGGTCCAGGCCAAGTGCAGGTCATGATATGACGATGGCTGGCGGGTTAATCCACGCCGTTAATCTATTATTCGGGCGCACGCCGCCCACTTGGGACTGATGTACGATAACCCGTAGGCGGGAAGAGATCAAACAGCGTTTTTCTTGTCAGATTTGTTGGCCGTGATGATGGTTCAAAGTAATCACACCATGCGCAGACCTAAGTGCTGTGTGGTGTAGCTACATTTTGTTTGGGGCTGTACATAGCGTAAATTGTAGTGGAAATAGTCAAATGCCGAACAAGGCAATCGATCCTAAAAGAGGTTTATGTAATAGTATACATTTGTGATTAAACCTCATGTGTCTCGGAAATTTAAAGTGACTAGATTTTCTATCCATCATGAGTTTAATTCTTCATCCCTGAAACATCCTTAAAATTATTGTATCTAGCTTACAAGATGAAGAATGACACCAAAATGACTTCTTCAGACCGAATATTGGATAATGATGTTGACCAAAAAAGGCTTAAAGCCCATTATAATGATGATAAATTAAGGAAATAGCTTTCAAGTTTAATGCGTCTAGACGTTTCCACTGATGAAGACATGAATTTTGTGGCAGCCAGACAAGACGACAAGTGACAAGACACATGACAAAACGACAAGTGACAAAACGACAAGTGACAAAACGACAAGTGACAAAACGACAAGTGACAAAACGACAAGTGACAAAACGACAAGTGACAAGACGACAAGTGACAAGACACATGACAAAACGACAAGTGACAAAATGACAAGTGACAAAACGACAAGTGACAAAACGACAAGTGACAAAACGACAAGTGACAAAATGACAAGTGACAAAATGACAAGTGGCAAAACGACAAGTGACAAAACGACAAGTGACAAAATGACAAGTGACAAAACGACAAGTGACAAAACGACAAGTGACAAAACGACAAGTGACAAAACGACAAGTGACAAAACGACAAGTGACAAAATGATGACATCTCTTTGATAGGCAGAAATATACACGTCACTCTGACCAGTGCACATTCTTCTTTTAAAACACCTGTCGGCCTTAACAGGCATAACCACAGGCACCTTATCTCCTGGCATAAAATACGTGCCCAAAGCCTGTGGTGAAGACCATGGTGAAACCTGTGCTGCTATAAGGAACTGAGGCGTGGACAACAACAGCCATAACCCTGACCAGAATCCAGTCATTAATTAATAATTGTCTAAGAAGGATTCTTAAAATTCAATGGCCGGAAATAATCATCAACCGGGAACTGTGGCAGCGGACAAAACAGAAGCCCATTGAGGAAGAGATTCTTCAGAAGCGGTGGAGGTGGATTGGTCATACACTAAGAAAAGCTGTTTCTGATACAAGGCAGGCAATAAAATGGACCCCCCCCCCCCGGGTAAGATTGAAAGAGCTGTCCAAGAAACACTTGGCGCCAAGAATTGGAGGCAGACATCAAAAGAACTGGCCAAGAATGGAAGATCCTGGAGAAACTGGCCCAGGATGCCTGGAGGT
Organism: Radix auricularia; assembly: GCA_002072015.1. Taxonomy (NCBI): domain Eukaryota; kingdom Metazoa; phylum Mollusca; class Gastropoda; family Lymnaeidae; genus Radix; species Radix auricularia. The sequence goes on along the minus strand of MUZC01000397.1, from coordinate 513,994 downwards.
CTCTTGTAGGTGGCCTATTCCCTTGGAGAAATCGTAGACGCCGACGATGATCGGTGGATGCCCTCATGGACGAGAAGGCTCAAAAACAGCAAACTATGTAATGTTAGGTTGTGGACATGTCATTGTATATGAGGATTACTGTTGTTGTTTACCCAGCATATTCATCAGCTGGACACTGACTCCAACACAGAAATAAAAACAATGTATATTTTCATTAAATCCTGATTAGTTAGTTAGTTAGTTATTTCCTCTCGGGCCGAAGACGGCACATAGGGCAGAGGTCATGGATTTCCATTTTTGACGATCTGTTGCTAATTGTATCAAGTCCTGGTTATTTCTTAGGCCCATGGTTGAGCTTTATCTTATGATTGTTCTACGCAGGGTTTCTTTTGGTCTTCCTTGTTTTCTTTTGCCTGTTGGTGTCCACATGAGGGCCTGACTTGGGAGTCTTCTCTCGTCCATTCGAAGAACATGACCGATGTAATACCATCGTCTTCTCCTTATAAAATTTGACGCATATTCTTGGTTGGTTTCTTTTCTTATTGTTTCATTTGATTTGAGATCACTCCATTTTATATTTAAAATTTTTCGGAGGCATTTGTTTTCGAATGAAACTAATTTTTTTTTCTATATATTTAGTTGATTTCCAGCTTTCGCATCCGTATGTTAGTACAGGGATTACACAGGAATTGAATAGCCTAAGTTTTGTATGCTGTCTTATTGTCCTTGATCTCCAAATATTTGTAAGTTTGTTGAAAGCACTTGACGCCAACGCAATTCGAGTCATTATCTTTTATACCCACAGATCAGCACTTAGACCTAGTTGATTTTAAATTGTATTTCAAATAATTTTTAAAAAATTTCAAATGCAATCATCTACCAGAAATTATTTCATTTTCCAACGTTTTGTCGTGTAACATTGAAACTTTATAAAGTAGAACTTGGTAAAATGTGTACTTGGACACATTTTCTACATTCACTTGTTCTTCTCAATGGTCATCTTTCAAAAGATGTTACCGTTAAACCATGAAACACGAGACACTGACCGGACAGAAGTTGGAGGATCTCAGACTTAGGGTCAACAAAGTTTGGCTCCAGAGCAATTTACATGTCAAGGTCACGGTCTAGTCAACTTTCAAACGAGAATAAGAAAATCTTTCATTTCCAATTAATTGGACTGAAAGGTAGCGAGAATGGCATAGGGTTACCATTCTATCCAAGAGTTTGTTTTCATTCTGTCACATGGAAGCGAGTTCAGTGTTAGTATTACATTCTGTCACAGGGTAGCGAGTTCAGTGTTAGTATTACATTCTGTCACAGGGTAGCGAGTTCAGTGTTAGTATTACATTCTGTCACAGGGTAGCGAGTTCAATGTTAGTATTACATTATGTCACAGGGTAGCGAGTTCAGTGTTAGTATTACATTATGTTACAGGGAAGCGAGTTCAGTGTTAGTATTAAATTCTGTCACAGGGAAGCGAGTTCAGTGTTAGTATTACATTCTGTCACAGGGTAGCGAGTTCAGTGTTAGTATTACATTCTGTCACAGGGTAGCGAGTTCAGTGTTAGTATTACATTTACATTCTGTCACAGGCTACCGAGTTCATTGTTAGTATTACAATTAGATTCTGTCACAGGGTAGCGAGTAAAGTTTTAGTATTGCATTCTGTCACAGGGTAGCGAGTTCAGTGTTAGTATTACATTCTGTCAAAGGGTAGCGAGTTCAGTGTTAGTATTACATTCTGTCACAGGGTAGCGAGTTCAGTGTTAGTATTACAATTACATTCTGTCACAGGGTAGCGAGTTCAATGTTAGTATTACATTCTGTCACAGGGTAGCGAGTTCAGTGTTAGTATTACAATATGTCACTGGGTAGCGAGTTCAGTGTTAGTATTACATTCTGTCACAGGGTAGCGAGTTTAGTGTTAGTATTAAATTCTGTCACAGGGTACGAGTTCAGTGGTAGTATTACATTCGGTCACAGGGTAGCGAGTTCAGTGGTAGTATTACATTCTGTCACTGGGTAGCGAGTTCAGTGGTAGTATTACATTCTGTCACAGGGTAGCGAGTTCAGTGGTAGTATTACATTCTGTCCCGGGGTAGCGACGTCAACTTTCGTTAACCCCTTGCTCTAAGTTTTAAGGTAATATATATTGAACATTATTTCTTAACGCAAACTTACACAAGAAATAAACCAAAGCAGGAGAGCTGGACGAAGAGGAAATCAGTGAGATGAGGGAAAGACGGGGTCAGAGAAAAGGGAGGAGTGAAACAGAGACAACGGATGAGTGAGAGAGAGAGAAAGAGAAGGGAAGAGTGAGAGAGAGAGAGAGAAGGGAGGAGTTAGTCAGAGAGAAGGGAGGAGTGAGTCAGAGAGTATGGAGGAGTGAGTCAGAGAGAAGGGAGGAGTGAGTCAGAGAGAAGGAAGGAATGTGTCAGAGAGTATGGAGGAGTGAGTCAGAGAATGGGAGGAGTGAGTCAGAGAGAAGGGAGAAGTGAGTCAGAGAGAAGGGAGGAGTGAGTCTGAGAGAAGGGTGCAGTGAGTCAAAGAGAATGGAGAAATGAGTCAGAGATAAGGTGGAGTGAGTCAGAGAGAAGGGAGGAGTGAGTCTGAGAGTATGGAGGAGTGAGTCAGAGAGAAGGGAGGAGTGAGTCAGAGAGAAGGGAGGAGAGAGTAAGAGAAAAGGAGGAGTGAGTCAGAGAGAAGGGAGGAATGTGTAAGAGAGAAGGGAGGAGTGAGTCAGAGAGAATGGAGGAGTGAGTCAGAGAGAAGGGAGGAGTGCGTCAGAGAGAAGGGAGGAGTGAGTCCGAGAGAAGGAAGGAGTGAGTCAGAGAGAAGGGAGGAGTGAGACAGAGAGAAGGGAGGAATGAGTCAGAGGGAATGGAGGAGTGAGTCAGAGAGAAGGGAGAAGTAAGTCAGAGAGAAGGGAGGAGTGAATCAGAGAGAAGGGAGGAACTAGTCATAGAGAAGGGAGAAGTGCGTCAGAGAGAAGGGAGGAGTGAGTCAGAGAAAAGGGAGGAGTGAGTCAGTGAGAACGGAAGAGTGAGAGAGAGAAGGGAAGAGTAAGAGAGAGAAGAGAGGAGTGAGTCAGAGAGAAGGGACAGTGAGTCAGAGAGAAGGAAGGAGTGAGTCAGAGAGAAGGGAGGAGTGAGTCAGAGAGAATGGAGGAATTAGTCAGAGAGAAGGGAGGAGTGAGTCAGAGAGAAGGCTGGAGTTAGTCAGAGAGAA
>MUZC01000397.1:436959-492080 GCA_002072015.1 Radix auricularia | reverse complement strand
TCATCTAACCAGTCATCTAACCAGTTTATTATTATCATCTTTTCAAAGGATATTAATAATAATAATAATAAATAGATAATGTATACACCGCTGTACCCCTGTAACAGTTTTATTTCTCTGAAACGTGAAAACAGATTAAAAATGTTCACACATTTTCAACACATTTGGTATGACTAAAGGATTATCTTATCTTATATGTTACAGACGCTCCTTCTGTACAGAAGATTATTATTATTACTTGGTAACAAATCTACTGTGACCCAAGACAGTTCATCTATAGCTTGTGACAGCTATGCTACCGCCTCTTACAACTGTTCTATGGTGTGAAATAACTCTGCTATCACGTGTCACACCTTTCTCTTACATGTGACAGTGAGTGACAACATTTTCTATAGCTTGCAAAAGATGTCACACGTAAGGGAGCAGCGATTTCCTGAGGCTGATAGGAGATCAGCCGCTCGTCCTTCTGGGTTTGGTTTTGGGGTGACTTCAACAAACAAGGGCAAAAGAAAAATATTAGAACATTTTCACAAACATCGCGGCCACTCGACAGCATGATCGTGTGAAGCTCCTGAAGAAGTTTGCTTGATTAAATGGGATGAGTTTTTATGATGGGAAATATCATCGATATTTTTAACACTAAACATTTCAGAAAGTTGAGGTTTTTTTTTTTTATTTATTTTTTTTTTTTTTTAATTTCTAGGATCGAGGGGGGATTTGGTGTCTTAGACTAAGCTATTAGGAAATGAACAACACACAAGAGACACAAGGAAACAGTGAAGGTGTCGGCGAAACGCCTTCATCGGCTATATAAAAACGGATAATGAAATGCGGTTGGATTACACCTAGCAGAAAGATGGAGGCTACATTCTCAGCCCATTATTATCTGGTAGATACTGCACTTAAGTTGGTACTACAAGACATACACAGTTTAATTCATAAGTATCGGCAACTCTTGCCTTTTATTAGGCAAAAATATCTGTAATACACTCATATACATTAAATTTAAAAAATAAAATTTTAAGAAACCCATTATAAATGTCCATTTCTATTATGATATAAAAAAAATATAAGCACCGCAATATAAATCACCTTACAAGCTTTTAGACTTGACTATTGTCTCAAGAACAAATGATCTCTCAATAGTCCAAAAATCACATATGCAAACATGTGCAAACATGTGCAAACATGTGCAAACATGTGCAAACATGTGCAAACGCAAACATGTGCAAACATGTGCAAACATGTGCAAACATGTGCAAACATGTGCAAACATGTGCAAACATGTGCAAACATGTGCAAACGAGTAAGACGAATGACCCCCCCCCTGGGTTGAAAGATCACAGTGGGCAAGCAGAATGGGATGAAAAGAAAAAAATTGGGGAGGGGGGAGGGGCTGTGGCAGCAATGCTTCTAGCGTTCACTTGCGTTGTTCCTTCACAGACTAACATATGATTCGTAGTGTAGTGGTTATCACGTCCTGGGCTAAAATCCCAGATGGAACAATTTCATTTTATAAGATTTAATGTTTTTCTGCCTGTTCTTTTCAACATTTTTTTCCCACATGATTAACCCAGAGTCGGAAAATCAGTTTATGGTAGTAGTGGGGGGGGGGGCAGGTAACAACAACCGCTGTGCACATGGCTCTCTATTTAGATTTTTTTTTTTCCATTACTTCGTGCTGCTGTGTCCGTTATCTCACCTTCCCACCTCACCCCCGTTCTTTGCACTATCTATGATGAGCAAGTCTGCGGGGTATGTTACGCCGCGGGACATCTTATATTTCTAAATAGCATTATTGCCTCAACCCCCCACACACACCTTTATTTTCTTTTCATCCCACTCCTCGTGCCCATACTTCGACCCCAGCGAGGGTCATTCGTCATGTTCATTTGCACATGTCGTTTACGTGAATTATATTTAAAGAAGATTAGTTTGTCTTTAACAAAATAACATAAACGAAATGTCCCTGTGTTTGTGTTAGATTTTTGGGGACCCTTTTTTGGTTGAAAACATTCCGTTTAGTATTACCTCGTATTAAAAATAAAATAACCCTAATCAAATTAACTCTTTGAAGCCCAAACCTTCTCAGTACTCTGAAATCTGCTTAAGCTGCTAGTGAAATACGCGTGTCAGATAATCACAAACAAAATCAGACATGAAATTCGATCTGAATGAGGAGCCACAAGAAGAAAGTCTCTTAGCTCCCTTGTCGATGTTTCAGAGAGTGTCAAGTAACCGTGGGGTTTCTTCCCTTTATGAGCAAACAACAAAGGCATCTTTTTGTCCAGGAAATTGGGTCAGCGCTCCGATTTCAAGGAATTTCCGACGTCCAAATACAGCAACACGCAAACAGACGACAGCACCGCAGCCTACACTCAATGATGTGGTTTATATTTTTGGATTGCTTTTTTAATGAATTTTTTTTTTAATATATGCGTAAAACAATTAATGTCCTATCACTGAAATATGAGCATCGGAAACATGTCTCCGTTCTCTGGCCTACATTCTTGTTTTAGGATGATAGAATTTATATACCAATTCTGTAAACTACATAGTCGGAGCTTTCGCTTTGCCAGGTGGATTAACTTTCTGACATGCCATAAATAAAATAGTTTTAAGTGTTAATATTTGTTTTTTAAAGAATACATTTTTTCTTCATGAATGTTTGGTTTAATAAGAAAGATGAGGCGAGAGTTCCGTCTTCTCAGCAGCTAATTTTTTCCTAATCAAAGCATCAGGATTATAATGTTATATCGTTAAATGAAACCGGATTTTGAAAAAAAAAAAAAAAAAAAAAGTTGACTGGAAGAAACAGAAGTAAGAGTAATCTAACATCGGTTGTACGCCGACATGACATGAACAGGAAGTTACTTACCTGAGGTGGGGGGAAGGGGGAATGGCCTGATGGGAAATCGTCATCCTCAGCATAAGACGTTCTGTCTCCGTAACCTTGCAGCCACAGCGACCCTGCGTCTTCCTCGTAGCCATGGCTGTCACGTAACTTCAATCGTCTGCGCCATGGCCGGGCACGTCTTCTTCTGTTCCTGGCTGAGTTCACACTTGACCCCACTTGACTTTTGGTCAAATTATTCCGCGCGCTGGTATACAGCGGGCTGTGGGGGTGTACGGCGGTTGAATTGATGCTCGGGCGGAGTGATATTAAGTTCAAATGAGAATCGTACGGCACTACTTTTTTGTTTTTTACTTTGTGGCTGTGTAGTTTGTTTATAGCTCCAGGGCCAGTACTTTTATTTACATGTACAGTCCCTAATTCTGTTAGCGTCTTGTTTTTATCACAATCACCACCTCTTGTTCTTTGACCGCCCAAGAAGTTTAATGGCGATGACGTCACTGGGTTGCTTCTCTCGGTGTCTGTTGCGGTTTCAGTTGCTCGCTTTGTGTCCGTGTTGTAATCGACGTATAGAAAATTCAGTAATTTCGCCTGTGTTAAAAATCGTTGTGTGTACTCTGCTAAACGAGATCTCTCATTTCTTCTCACCGCCAAGCGCGATTTCTCATTTCTTTTAAACCTCGGGTTCTCTTTAATGAATCTGGAACGCTGTTCGTTGGCTGTAAAATGAAGCGTTTTATCCGCGTTCCGGTCATCTAACAAATGTACAGGGGATCTATTAGAAGAAGATTTCCGGGGAAATTTGTCCGGGGATTTTCCGAAATGCCCGGCATTTAGGAAGTCAAATCGATGTCGAATGACCTCCCCTAAAACCAAGTTGTTATCCCGGCTGGTGGTGAACTGTCCCCCAACCCCTTTCACCGCGCCGTGTGGGTTCCCCATTGACGCTGAAATAGCTGCCGCTGTTGTCGTTATCTCAGCTGATCCCGCCATTGAGTTCTTCGATGATGTAAACTTGCCAGATATCGGAAACAGATCCCAAGTGGTCGCGCCGTTTCGGTACCGATAAGAGATCTCCCGTGCCCATTTGACGGGATTTATTGTTGAGTTTAAGTAGCGGGTTGGATTCAGTGCCGTCGTGTTTGATGCCGTCGTGGGCCGAATCTGTGCTTGGACATTAGTGAAAGTGGGTTTTGGTGTTGGCCGCCTCAGCGACGGTTCTTGAGATGTAAACGTCAGAGGAAATAATTCGCCTCGTTGGACTCCAACAAACGACTTTTTTTCGGGTATTGGGAAGAAATGCTCGAGACTTCTGTAATGAAAATTTAATTTTGATTTATGTTTGGCACGTTGTCGACTGAATGCGTTTAATTTCTTGTACAGATATTTGTTCTTGTTGAGTGATTCCTTTACTCTGAAGCTCTGATTGTTGGAAATGTGTTGTCGGACCAGATCTTCAGATGTTAAAATATCTCTCGCAAACTCTTCGAAACCACCTGAATGCTGGGAAGGTGTACTTCTGGTGTTGTTGGAAGATGTTAGCAGCACGCACCTGACGAGCACCAGCGCGTTGCAGACAGAGAGACACAACAACAGGATGTCCAGTGTCGCTGTGTCAGCCATTGTGGTCAGTCTTGCTGCAAAAGTCAGGACCTTTGAACCCTGGTAAACTGACCCACGAGGTACAGTTCATGACGTCTGCTCAGTGATGTTCACGAGATACCGATGTCAAACGAACGTCCATTGCCGAGGAGTGACAGAATTACTGAAAGTAAACCAATAAACAGAAGATATGTCTTTCGATTAAAAAGGAAAGCTATGAAAACTGATAGTAAATGTAGTAATGTTAAGATGACAATAGTTTTAAACAAAGTTTCACATTCCCATCTGCTTGCAAGCAAAGTCGAAATATCGAGAATTTTGTGTATTAAATAAAATACACAAAATGTATTTTCATTTCAGTTTTCCAATATTTGAACATTTTCAAGTTCTGTGGGCGAAATAAAGAAATCTTTGTCACAATTAAACTAAAAAATATTTAAAATACTTCTATAGTAGGTAAACGATTTGATCAAGACTGAATTTCGGGAAGTATTTCATCCAGCTTTGTCAACCACTATTTCATTTGTTCTCATTGAACTTGACAATGATCCAAACCAGTCATAAACCAGTCATCTAACCAATCATCTAACCAGTCATCTAACCAGTCATCTAACCAATCATCTAACCAGTCATCTAACCAATCATCTAACCAGTCATCTAACCAGTCATCTAACCAGTCATCTAACCAGTCATCTAACCAGTCATCAAATAAACCAGTCATCTAACCAGTCATCTAACCAGTCATCTAACTAGTCATCTAACCAGTCATCTAACCAGTCATCTAACCAGTCATCTAACCAGTCATCAAATAAACCAGTCATCAACCAGTCATCTAACCAGTCATCTAACCAGTCATCAAATAAATGTTGTATTTTTATTTCTAAACTAGCAGACCCGGTCGTGCGTTGCAACGATCTCAGTAAAAATGACTATTTAAGAATCCAATGAATATTATGTTTTAAAAAGAATTATGCCAGAAACCGACACGGAAGTGTGAAAAAAGTCAAAGTTTCATAGCAAATTGATAAATATAAAAGTAATTTAAAGGCTTAAAAAAAGAAGAAAAAAACGACATTAAAGGGCCATGCTCTAAAATAAGTGATAATTTGTATTCAAGCTATGTTTCTCAATAATGTGTAAAATTGATTTGGGAATTAAATTATTAACGTGCATTACAAAAAAATTTGGGGAAGCCTACCCGAAGGAAGAACATAAAGAGTTCAGTTCCCTATAGTAATTATTTATAGACTCTTTTGAGTTTTTATAAGCAAAATAAGACATTAAGGGCCCCAGGGCCCTTATACGGCAAGATATAAAGCTCAAAACGTTCTCAGTAAAAATGACTATTTAAGAATACAATGAGTGATGTTTTAAAAACTACAATGCCAAAAACCTACAAGAAATTGTGAAAAAAAAAAAAAAGTCCAAGTTTCCTAGCAAATAGATAAATAAATTAATAATTTAAAGCTTTGGAAAAAAAACGAAATTAAGGGGCCGGGCTCTAAAATAAGTGATAATTTATTATTTTTTTTATCGCCATTGTATTCAAGCTTTGTTTCTCAATATCGTGTAAAATTGATTGGGGAATTAAATTATTAACGCGCATTACAAAAACATTTGGGTACGCCTGCCCCGAGGGAATGGACATTAAGAGTTCAGTTCCTTATAGAAATTATTTATAGACTCTTGAGTTTTTATGTACTAAGATTGGCAACATCCGTTATTTTCTTAGTAACTTAAGCTAACACTAATTTTTATAAAAGTAATATAAAGGAAAAAACGACATTTAGGGGCCTCTGTGCCCATTTTGCGCAAGATGTCAAGTTCAAAAAGCTGTTCGTTTTAATTCAGTTTCATCATTGATATATTTCTCTAATTTGTTAAAAATTGAATGGGGAAAATATCTTAAGCATATACATTCGTGGCCCCCGGCCCAAAAGTAAATTACATTAGAAGTTTAGTGCCCTATAGCATTTTAATATGGGCTACCAAGATTTTGTTAACAAATTTTAGTTAAGATCACTTCTTTTACACAAAACCTAACGTATAAACTTAATTAAAGAAAAAATGACACGATGGGGCCCATTCAGTGCCAGATGTAAAGTTGAAAACACCTGTTCATTTCAATTTGCATGATATATATATATTTGTCATTATTTGTCAAGATCTTTAATTAAAAATTGAATGGACAAAATGTCTTAAACATTAACCACACCCCCCCTCAAAAAAGACAATTGGCACCCCCAGCCCCGAAGAATTAATCATTAAAAATTCAGGACCTTATAGTATTTTAATAGAGACTATTAAGTTTTTTTAATACAAAAATTGGTTAAGATCCATCAATTTACCAAGTAGCTAGCGCTCAATCTATTTTTATATAACGAATATAAGCAAAAGTTGACATTATGGACCACCGGCGCCCCAGGTGTGTTTAATTGACAAAGAAAGTTACCTGTTAACTTCCTGGGAGTGTACGCAATAGTCTCCAAAACTTTCATTACGATCGAATACATGGTTTAGTCAGCAATAAAGGACATGCACACACACACACACATTCACATATACATATTTATAGATATAGGGGGAAAGCACATTTAGGGGCCCTCAGCCACATTCGGTGCAAGATGTCAAGTCCAAAATCTGTTCATTTTATTTCAGTTTCACATCATGGATATATTTCCCGAGATCGTTCAAAAATGAATGGAAAAATATCTTAATCATTTACAAAAAAGACATATGGGGCCCCTGGCTCCCAAAAAAATGACATTAGAAGTTCATTGCATTTAAGTAATTTTATATGGGCTACCACATTTTTGTATACAGAGTTTGGTTAAGATCCACTCATTTACTCAGTAGGTAATGTATTCACTAATTTTATATTGCTCATAAAAGCAAAAAAANAAAAAAAAACGCTATTAAGGGCCCCTGGGCCCATTCAAGGTAAGATGTCAATTTCAAATCTTCTGTTCATTTGAATATGGATACAAAGGGATAAGTTTATCATTATTTGTCTAAACCTTTAATAATTAAATTGGGGAATAAAATGTCAAACGTTTACAAAAACAGGTATTTTGGGCCCCCCACAGCCCAAAGGAGCTACCATAAGAAGTTAAGGGCCATATGGTATTTTAATATTGGCTATCAAGAATATAGTTGCAAAATTTGATTAAGATACATTTATTTATCATCTAGATAGCGCTTAAACTAATTTTTATATAGCTCATATAAGCAAAAAATGACGTTCTGGGCCCCCGGCGCCCCTTTAGTGTTTTCAATGGAGAAAAAAAATAACAGTTACCATTCTGGAAAGGGTACTCAACGGTCTGAAAAATTTTCATAACGATTGAATACATGGTTTAGTCAGCTATAAAGGACATACACTCTCACACACACATTTATATAGTAATAGATATAGAAGGGAAAACATATTTAGGGGCCCCCGGCCACATTCAGTGCAAGATGTCAATTTCAAAAATCTGTTCATTTTAATTCCGTTTCATTATGGATATATTTATTGAGATCGTTAAAATATGAATGGGAAAAATATCTTTAAAATTTTCGAAAAAGACATGTGGGACCCCCCGGCCCCGATGAAATGGACATTAGAAGTTCATTGGCCTTAATTATGTTAATATGAGCTACAGAGCTTTGTATAAAAAGTTTGGTTAAGATCCATTCATTTACTCAGTAATAAACGCATAAACTAATTTTACATAGCTCATAAAAGCAAAAAAACGACATTAAGGGCCCCAGGGGCCCATTCAGGGCAAGATATCAGGTTCAAAACAACCTCTTTTCATTTCAATATGGATAATAATAGGTACATTTATCATTATTAGTCAAGAACTTTAATAATTAAATTGAGGGATACAATCTTAAACGTTTACAAAAACAGGTATTTTGGGCCCCCAAACCTGAAGGAGTTGCCATTAGGAGTTTAGTGCCATATAATATTTTAATATTTACTATCAAGTATTTATAAATCAAGTTTGGTTAAGATCCATAAATTTAGCAAGTAGCTATCGCTTAAAATAATTTTTATATAGCTCATATAAGCAAAAAAACGACATTAAGGGCCCCAAGGCCCATTCAGGGCAAGATATAAAGCGCAAAACAACTTTTATTTTAAGATGGATAATAATGGATACATTTATCATTATTTGTCAAGACCTTTAATAATTTAATAGTGAAAAAAAATCTTAAACATTTACGAAAACGGGTATTTTGGGCCCCCAGCCCCAAAAGAGCGGCCCTTAGGAGATGACTTACCTACATTATTTTAATATTGGCTATAAAGAATATAATTACAAAATTTGGTTAAGATCCATTCATTTATCAAGTAGATAGCGCTTAAACTAATTTTTATATAGCTCATATAAGCAAAAATTCACATTTAGAGCCCCCGGCGCCTCTTTAGTGTTAGATTGAGAAAAAAAGTAGCCAGTTACCATTCCGGAAGGGTACTCAACAATCTCAAAATTTTTCATGACGATCGGATGAATGGTTAAGTCAGTTACAACGGACAAGCACACACACACACACACATACAGACATACTTTGATTTTTATATATATAGATGAGCCCTCAAAATAAAAATCGATGATTTTGAAAATGTGTTTTTAGATTTTATTGTTTTAAAACTTTTCACTGATATTGTTTGCTAAACATATTCTTCTCATAGGATTAAATGCATTTTTTCCCTTAATAATAAAACATAATTACATGCCATGAATTAATTTCAAGTGTTATTTATTTATGACTAACTTATGAAGAATCAAAATGTGTTAGCGCTTTTTAGAAATATTTTTTTTCCCGTTATTGAAAATGTATATTAGTAAATTTATTGGGGCCGTCCATAAAGTACGTAACGCCAAAGAGGGGGGAGGGGGATAGAAAGTGTGACAGGGGGGATGGGGTGTCCGGCCATGTGTGACGTCACGTGTTTCATGTTAAATTTTAATTATTTTGTTAATAAAATATATATTTTTGTACGAATGTGTTACGTACTTAATGGGGGGGGGGGGTTTCCGAGATATGTGACAGTTTGTGACAGGGGGAGAGGGGGGGTAAAAATGGTCCAAAAAAAGCGCGGCGTACTTTATTGGCGGCCCCATTTCCGGTATGCTTTTCTCCCTGTATGACATAGCTTACTGTTTTGTTCATAGTAATTATTACTCTATAATATATAGGGCTGTACCCGATTCAATTTTTTTTAAATCCAGCTGGAGCCGGTCCTGTATTTGTAAAATTGCCGGATAACGTATTTCCCGGAGCTGGATCCGAAATCCGGTACACACCTAATAATATATAAATAATAAATATATAATTTTACTGTTATTTATCATGAATATTTAGTTATATCTATGGAAATAATTACTCTATCATTGATAAAAGTGTTATTGTACAATTGAGATTTCAAACCAACAAATCCTCAGAATGTAGCCATCCTACATCAAAACAACCGCACCAGAACAAAAGACTACACAAACGCACCAGAAAAAAACACTACACAAATGCACCACTACACAACCACACCAGAAAAAAACACTACACAATCGCACCACCTCAACTCTGCCACCATAATACTCCGATACTAAGCTGCATACCTCCTAGAAGATATGTTATCAAACTACGGCCCGCGGGCAGAATCTTGCCCGTTACATCCGTTCAGCAAGCCCGTGGGTTGAAGTTAAATCAGCTTCATCATACGACTGAAACACAGGACGCTGTCATACAATTGAAATAGTGACTTGAGAGTAATTTGAAATCATCACACGTTTTGAAACCTCTGGGCTGCTTTAAGCTTTGAATTATTTTTTTCGTTATAAACTACCCCATATAGATTTTCTCGTTTATTGTAATGCATGCTTATTTCGCGTGTTACATAGACCTTTTAGAAAAGGACAACCTCGTCTGTGCTCACTAAAGTATACCCCCCCCCCCGGCCATGATTTCTGAGAAAGCTGGTTTGAAGTTTTCCTCTGAAGACTTTGTGCTGTAATCGCCAAAAATGTCGACCTCGATTTCCTTAACTAAATATTTGTGAATGAAATAATAATTTTTTTAGACATTTTAATATCATTTTCAAGAGTTCAATTCGTCTGCTCCTGGACTCATCGTGTCAATCTTGTTGAGAAAATAATAATAATAATAATAATAATAATAATAAATTGATAATTTATATAGCGCTGTATCCCAGCAAGGAGCCGGGCTCACAGCGCTTTACATGGAGATAATAAAATACATATATTTATTAAATAAACTTTCGTATCATACTAAACACATAAATGACAATATGCTACACAAAAGCTACATTAATCATTAAAAAGAAAGGTTGTTTGAATAATTTTGAAAATAAATTTTGAAAAGATGTGTCTTAAGGGCAGTCTTGAAAGACTTAATAGTTGAAATACTACGGATGAGTTATGGTAAAGAATTCCATTGTTTGGCTGAACAAAAAAATGACCTCTCGACAAATGTTTTAGTTCTTGTCTTAGGAACACAGAGAATGCGTGTGTCTGCAGAAGAGCGTAGCTGACGACTTGGTGAGTAGACCGACAAAAGTTCAGTAAGATAGGAAGGGCATGAGTCAGAAAAAAGTTGTAACACAGAACGGCCAGTTTGTAATCAATTCGGGCTTGTATGGGTTGTCACAAGCGTCCTAATACTTATATCTTGACTGCTTGCTCCAAGATTCATACAATTACCGTTACACAAGAAATAAAGGCACTGCTAGAAAAGCAACAACTTCAATGGCGTTTCTCCTTGCCACAACAACCAACACACAAAACTCTCTCCACTTCTCCACATATATAAATGACGTCAACAACACAATCACTTTGCACGCTTTCGCACCACTAACCAATAACTTTAAATACCACAAAAGCAAACATCAAACACACCACCGTGCGCAACTCACAACAACAAGTTACAAGTATTACAAGGGCAAATTGGTCATCCGTGACATGGGTAGCCAATGAAGTGAGTAAAGTTGCGGAGTAACATGGTCGTTTTTTGTTGTTGTTTTTTTTTTCCTTTAAAACTAATCTGGCAGCTGAATTCTCGGTAGTTTTTCAATGCATTGTTTTGGCGCACCTGACAGAAGAGAATTGCAGTAATCAATATGAGCTAGAACAAGAGCACTGACAAGTTTTTTAGTTACACAATATGTTAGTAATAACGGATTGAACTGATCTGACGAATGGCAGTATAGGCAGAGCGACAGATGTGATTGATGAAGTTATTGGTAGACATGTCAGATATAATGTAGCCAAGATTCTTAGTCGATGTTTTGAACAGTATATCAGAACTAGCCACATGAATAGAATTTGGAAGAGACAAAGCACTGCGTGATTTATTGTTACAGAATAGGGGGGCTTCTGTTTTATTATCATTCAGTTTGAGCTTGCTGAATGTCATCCAAGTAGTGACCTTGTATACAGCACGAAAAGTACCGGACCCAAAACGGAGCCATGAGGCACACCATAAACCAAGTCAGCTCTGTAAGAGATACCACCATCTACTGATACCAGCTGCCTAGGTGACCGTCTAAATTTTGAACGTGTACTCAGGCACCAGTTCAAAACGCTGCATAATTTACGCCGTCATGATCACTGTAGAAAGCAATGCAAAGTAGCCAAAATCCATGCACCTATTTTCAAATAATATACAACTGTATGCTTCCAGTAAAACATTATTTTGACATTGAAGGCACTACTTAGATTTATTGCCACTGTAAATGTATCCGTCAAACTCAGAAACCAAAGCTACAGTAAACTGAACATTTAAACAAAATGTCAACAACAATTTCATAGCGATCAGACATGTTATACGGTCCAAGAAGCTTGAATGTTAAAGCCCGCTAGTAACCATTTACAAACCAATCGCTACTTCAACTTTTATAATTTACATCAAGCCCGAATTATTTTAAACACTTTGTTTCGCCAAGATTTTTTTAAAATAAATGATAAAAACGTTCATTAATTTTTTTTACTACATTATAAATAATTCAACAGAGGATTGATGAGGGTGGGGGGGTATATAAACAACATTGACTCGTCTCAACAGATAAACAAATTTTATTGGTGTATTTATGTGCCTTGTTAAAGTCCGGTCATTTAATAAAAGCAGGGGTGTTGTTACTAATAACACACAACACCGCAATTCTTTCACCTCCAGCCCCTTGATAAGTCCCGTGGTGCGTTTGTGTTTTCCTTGATATAGCCATAGATCTAGAACCAAAGTCTTGATATAGCCATAGATCTAGAACCAAAGTCATGATATAGCCATAGATCTAGAACCAAAGTCTTGATATAGCAATAGATCGAGAACCAAAGTCTTGATATAGCCATAGATCTAGAACCAAAGTCTTGATATAGCCATAGATCTAGAACCTTGATATAGCCATAGATCTAGAACCAAAGTCTTGATATAGCCATAGATCTAGAACCAAAGTCTTGATATAGCCATAGATCGAGAAACAAAGTCTTGATATAGCCATAGATCTAGAACTAAAGTCTTGATATAGCCATAGATCGAGAACCAAAGTCTTGATATAGCCATAGATCTAGAACCAAAGTCTTGATACAGCCATAGCTCTAGAACCAAAGTCTTGATATAGCCATAGATCTAGAACCAAAGTCTTGATATACCCATAGATCTAGAACCAAAGTCTTGATATAGCCATAGATCGAGAACCAAAGTCTTGATATAGCCATAGATCGAGAACCAAAGTCTTGTTATAGCCATAGATCTAGAACCAAAGTCTTGATATAGCCATAGATCTAGAACCAAAGTCTTGATATAGCCATAGATCGAGAACCAAAGTCTTGATATAGCCATAGATCTAGAACTAAAGTCTTTTGGTGTTTTTGGGAGATTTTTGTTTCGTGTTCATATAAAAAAATATGTATCAAAATTAGGGCTGCGGAAGTTAACGATTAATTAATCGATTTATCGTTTTAAAAAATTAATTCATTAAAATTAATTTGATGAATTAAAATACGATTAAATTTAAGGAAATATCTCTAATTAATACTTTTTTCCAATTTATTACTAAATTATATTATTGTTACTTACATACTATTCTCTGGTACTATTATTTATGTATACGTAAACAAAAGGGATTTTCTTCCTTATTTCATGCATAGTATAACGAATTTGTTGTGTTTGTCACAAAATTTGGGAGCAATGGAATTACCGCGATTTAAACGATTTCGAGGAATAATCACTCACAACTTCACAGGATCTGTATACGCGTTATAAAATATAATTAATGTAAATTAATGTATAAACTTTTTCCCCGTTTAATCAAACGTTATTCAAAATCAGTACCATGAGCCGAAATCAAAATACATAGTAGTTTGTCGGGACCGTATTTTATTTCCCGTGAACATTTATTTATTCTTAAGCGATTGGTATTAAATGTATTTTACGGAAACCGCATATATTTGAAACGAAAAATTTGAATTTGATAAATTGTCTGCAAGCCGCATTTCGACCGCTGATGGTATATAATAGTATAAGCATTGCAACCACATTTCAACGGGTACCCGAGCCCAATTTTACTGCCCGGATTATTTCACGGCTACGGTACCCGGGATAATCCCAGGTACCAGTTGACAGGTCTATCCAGAACCCAAAAGATTGTAAAATGGGTCGTTTTCAAATTGTGTCACTGCTGGAGCTCATAGACTTTATTCACATCATTTTTTAAAGAGAAGAACAAAGAAGTCAAACTTGTTGAAAGTTGTCGCAGCGGCAAAAATTCTTATGCAAGCTACACACTGTTAATTTTAATAGTTCACTGACCTCACTGTTTACCTGAGGTAGATTTTTGAAAGTAATAAATTGGTCAGTTGTATTTCATCAGTTATTGGAGAAATTTATGTCTGCGAGCGAAGATTTTCAAAATAAATAATGACATCAACTATTGACTAACACAATTTCTTATATGAAAACATGGACGAGATTTTGAATGCCGCATTTCATTAAAATGTCAAAACACTAAGGTTTTTTACTGCCTAGTTTTTTAAAACATTGCTTATTCGTCTTTTCTCTCAGAGCTTTCTCTCTGTGGCTCGCAAATATTATACAAAATGATTGTGTGGCCCACTGTAGTCATAATGGCTATTTTTAAAATAATTGATAATCACTGTTTGTGAACAAATAAACTGATGAGCACGTGTGTGTATAAATTACACATTTTATTACAACTATGCCCACCAAAGAATAAGTTTATTTCGCCGAATCATTTTACCATCATAAATTCACATGGTAAAGTATTCCTACCAGCTCTTTCTATTATTGTGTCTGTATTCAGAGTTCTAGGTAAGGTTTCATTTGTAATTTAATTTCAGCCTGATCGTGTATAAAATAGTAGAAAATTTTAAAAAACGGAATCCTTTTCTTCAAAGATTTTTGAAAAAAAAAAAATCAAGACATTAAACCGTGCTTTTAATTATTAAGCTGCCAAATTACTGTGACGTCATTAGAGATGTCCGGTGACGAAATAACGTGTGACATGTCATCAGATGAAATAACGTGTGACATGTCATCAGAACTCTACAAGCAGATCCAAAGAAAACCGCCGTGCACATAATTTACCCAATGCAAATAATCATTCCTAAAATCAAGGTCATGAATAGCTTGGTAAAAAGTCGCAATGTACAGTTTGTTCATCTATGTGTATGTGTGTGTGTGTCTGCGAGTGAATGAGTTTATGTTTGTGATGTACATATTTGTGCAGACAGAGAATACATATCTCTTTCTCTTTATCTCTATCTCTCTATCTATCTATCTCTCTCTATGTTTTATTCTATTATCTTAAGACTTTCCCCCCACAAATTCTTTGTTATAACATGGCCTACTGTTTGTGTATTGACGTTACGAGAAGATTGAAGGGCATGAAATGGCAGGCTAACCTCCAGCCCAACCCCCCCTCTCTCTCTATTCTATGATGTAAGATATGCCAACTTTAAGTGTGATCACATTAATATCTAAACTCATTCGTATCTCAGCATCGCAGCGACCAAAGTCGTATGCAAGCTACACACTGGTAATTTTAATAGTTCACTGGCCTTTTTTACAGCTTGGCGTGTACGTCATCAACCCAAGATAGAAAAACAACATGCTCTAAATAATGAATTGAAAGAATCGCCTTATCTCATCCTTAGATTTAATACTGAATTCCTAACATGTCGACTACCAGAAAATGTTTGATCAGCTTCAAACAGACAACAGACATTTTAGTCTGCTAGCAACAGTTTGGTCAGCTTTAACTAGACATTGATTTATTTTCTTCTAGTTGTTTTTTCTTATTTTCCACAAGTCTAGTCAGTCGATACAGCGGTATGTCTGTGCAAGGAGTCTTTAATGTTACTTTAAAACAGACTCAGAGATTCGTTTATTTTGTTGTTGGTGACTATTTAGTTACAACGGTCTGTTAATCGAAAGAATACGGTATTTTTTACAGGGTTAACTTGGTGTTAGGTCTCGAAATCACTTTGACGTAACAGTTCTTTGTTGTTGTTGTTGTTTTTATTAGAATGAAATTTTTGAAACAAAGAGCAATGCTGCATGTCAAGGCCGATAACATATCGACTTACAAAAACATAAGAAAAATAACATTTAGACGTTAGGAGTTATTCCTACAAAAAATGCATTCCCATGGAAACAAACTCAGAAAATAGTCTCAATATATAATAAAAGTAATTTGGTAAGTTCAGAAATCAAAACCAAAAAATTTGTCTGCAAGATTTCCAAGTTAATAAACAAATGTAAAATATTTTTTAAACAGACTAAATATTTAAACCTTACAACTTTGTCTCCATAACCTTCTTGAATAACAAGACTCCCATTAGTTCCAAGGTCTGGCCACCATGAGAGTTGTGTAATAAATTCTCTGCTTGTCCTCCACTTTTACTAAACACATCGGAAAGTCGGCAACTTTCTCAAACACAGAGAATTCAACCTTATTACCAAACACACAGAAAATTCAACCTCATTACCAAACACACAGAGAATTCAACCTTATTACCAAACACACAGAAAATTCAACCTTATTACCAAACACACAGAAAATTCAACCTTATTACCAAACACACAGAAAAAATTCAACCTTATTACCAAACACACAGAAAATTCAACCTTATTACCAAACACACAGAAAATTCAACCTTATTAACAAACACACAGAGAATTCAACCTTATTAACAAACACACAGAGAATTCAACCTTATTACCAGTATTACCAAACACCAAATTAAATTCGGCTTACATACATTTTTGGAAAAAAATCTTTAAATCGTGAGAATAGATCTCCATCTAAACAATATGTGTAATCCGTATGAGATTGGTCTTTTCAACACAGCAGAGCTCGTACTTTATTTCCTGGAAAAACCACGAACTGAAAAACCACACTTTAAAAAAAAAAGTTTTGTTTAGAAGTCAATTCGTCCAACACTTGGAAAGTAAACGTATTTATTCAGGTGGGTTTTTTTTTTACACGCTTTCTTTTTCTTTTGTAAAACCCTAAACAGAGTGCCAGCCTCGACTCCAGGAAATCTCCGTAGTAACGGCCACAAGCAGGAACGGAAACTCAAGTCCCTAGTGGAGTAAAGCAATCGATCGATAGCGCCAGTTTCTTGGTGGCCTCCCTTCACGCGGTGCCGCCATCGTGGTGACTCCCTGTGATTGTAGCTGACCACGAATCTCGTCTTTAATCTTGATGAATGCGCCACAAATTTTAACTCATTTCAAAATAAATATATTTAAACTATTACTTTGCCATCTGGCTGGTGTTAGACTGGCTGTTTTGACATGGGTCCCGTCGTAGTTTGGTCGTCAATGAGTTAACAGTTATCTGGGCTGCTGCCTGTCATTACATTATTTCCATTTTATTTGTTATTTAAGGAGGGTCTTTCTATTGCCTATATCGGTTAAAGGAAAGGTTGGTGAGATTCAGGTTTATCCAAAACTCTCGAGTCATATTGATACTTAAATACAAAGCTGAAATTTTCAGGTGCTGACGATACTGCCGATATTTTGATTTATCGTTTTCTGAGAATTTTATAAATTAATCATTTATTATAATTGATTATTCATTGATAAGTCTCATGAATTTAGAACTACAATATAATTGTTGTTCTTCTCTCTCTCTCTCTCTCTCTCTCTCTCGATAGATAGATAGATAGATAGATAGATAGATAGATAGATAGATAGATAGATAGATAGATAGATAGATAGATAGATAGATAGATAGATGGATGGATGGATGGATGGATGGATGGATGGATGGATGGATGGATGGATGGATGGATAGATAGATAGGTTCACTGGGTTGGTCTGATTGTTCACTGGGTTGGTCTGATTGTTCACTGGGTTGCTCTGAAGTTCCGACATGTGTAGGTGTGAATGTGAAGGTATATGGAGAGAGAGAGAGAAGGAAGCTGCAGCTGTTCTTTCAAAGATTTGACAGCTAAGTTAAGATGACCCGTGTGGTACAGTATAAACTTTTGAACTAATCAAATAATGCTTCCGTCTTCCCAGTGCCAGATATTTTCTAAATGTTCTGATTGATTTGTCACAGAGATACTCCTGTTAGAAGTCTTAGCAAACTTTTAGGGACGTCCTAGAAAAGTTATAAAGAAGTTTTAAAGACGTCTTAGAGTAGTCTTACGTGATCTTTTACAGACGCACTTTCTCGACATTATACAAGTCTCAGAGAAGTCTTGGGAGAGCCTTAAAGAAGTCTTCTCAAAGTCTTGGAGCAGTCAAGACAAGTCTTAGAAGTCAGTGAGATATTTTTTTTTAAACTTCTGCATTCCCTGCTCCGTCCAATCATGATCACATGCTCGATTGATGTTGTCTTGTCCAAACTGTCATTTGGTAGTGGTCACTTGGTAGTGGTCACTTGGTAGTGGTCACTTGGTAGTGGTCAATGGATAGTGGTCACTTGGTAGTGGTCGCTTGGTAGTGGTCACTTGGTTATGGTCAATTGGTAGTAATCACTTGGTAGTGGTCAACAGGTAGTGGTCACTTGGTTAGTGGTCGCTTGGTAGTGGTCACTTGGTTATGGTCAATTGGTAGTGGTCAATTGTTAGTGGTCACTTGGAAGTGATCACTTGGTAGTGGTAGATTGGTAGTGGGACTTGGTAGTGGTCACTTGGTAGTGGTCGATTTTTAGTGGTCACTTGGTAGTGGTCACTTTGTAGTGGTCACTTGGTAGTGGTCAATTGGTAGTGGTCAATTGGTAGTTGACACTCGGAAGTGGTCACTTGGTAGTAGTCGATTGATAGTGGTCACTTGGTAGTGGTCACTTGGTAGTGGTCACTTGGTAGTGGTCACTTAGTAGTGGTCACTTGGTAGTGGTCGATTGGTAGTGGACACTTGGTAGTGGTCACTTGTTAGTGGACACTCGGTCTTGGTAGTGGTCACTTAGTAGTGGTCACTTGGTAGTGGTCGATTGGTAGTGGACACTTGGTAGTGGTCACTTGTTAGTGGACACTCGGTCTTGGTAGTGGTCTGTTGGTAGTGGTCACTTGGTAGTGGTCACTTGGTAGTGGACACTCGGTCTTGGTATTGGTCACTTGGTAGTGGTCACTTGGTAGTGGACACTCGGTCTTGGTAGTGGTCACTTGGTAGTGGTCACTTGATAGTGGTCACTTTATTTATTTATGTTTCCCTTTTTATCTGCTTACTCGTGTTTAATTGGATAGCTCCTTTCCGGGATTCGTCGTTGACAATAGTTGTCAGTTGTTCAGTTGTCTATAATTTTTTTTTCTGTTGTTCTTAAACGTATTCTTTGAAGCGGAAGCGGAGTAACATTAAGACTTTCCAGGGGCGAAACTGAAAGTGGACTTGGTACCTCAGAGTCGTGTGGAGGGTTTTATTATCTTAATTTGCACCCCGTTGTTCCCAGCCCTCACCACAAAAAATGATTACGTCACTGTACTTCTATTCCTGGTCTCGACCAGTCGACTCAACTTAGTGACAACCAAAGCGCTGTCCAGTAGATGGAACGTTTCCTACAGTCAGCATAATTTCTCTGCGGTATTTTGTTGTTTATGTTTCAGCAAATATCTATTGGCGCGCCGTATCAAGCTTGTGTTGACTGGTTGGGTGGGGGAAGGGGGGTTAAAGCCAACTGTTCAGAATATATTTCTATATATTAATCCAGTTATCGATTCCTGCTACCGTCTTCGGTCCGTCACAATGAATACTGAAAACCCGATTCCTGACATTTGAGTTCATTACCAACCTGACACCAGACATTTGGCCCCATTAACAACCTGACTCCTGACATTTGAGTTCATTACCAAGCTGAATCCTGACATCTGAGTTCATTACCAACCAGACACCAGACATTTGGCCCCATTACCAACCTGACTCCTGACATCTGAGTTCATTACCAACCTGACACCAGGCATTTGGCCCTATTACCAACCTGACTCCTGACATTTGAGTTCATTACCAACCTGACTCCTGACATCTGAGTTCATTACCAACCTGACACCAGACATCTGGCCCCATTACCAACCTGACTCCTGACATCTGAGTTCATTACCAACCTGACTCCTGTCATTAGACCCCTTTAACAACTTGACTCCTGATATTTGATCCCATTACCAACCTGACACCAGACATTTGACCCCTTTACCAACCTGACTCCTGATATTTGACCCCATTGCCAACCTGACTCCTGACATTTGGCCTCATTGCCAACCTAACTCATGACATTTGGACCCATTACCAACCTGACTCCTGACATCTGAGTTCATTGCTAACCTGACACCAGACATTTGGCCCCATTACCAACCTAACACCAGACATTTGACCCAATTACCAACCTGACTCCTGACATCTGAGTTCATTACCAACCTGACACCAGACATTTGGCCCCATTACCAACCTGACTCCTGACATCTGAGTTCATTGCCTACCTGACACCAGACATTTGACTCCATTACCAACCTGACTCCTGACATCTGAGTTCATTACCAACCTGACACCAGACATTTGGCCCCATTACCAACCTGACACCAGACATTTGACCCCATTACCAACCTGACTCCTGACATCTGAGTTCATTACCAACCTGACACCAGACATTTGGCCCCATTACCAACCTGACTCCTGTCATCTGAGTTCATTACCAACCTAACACCAGACATTTGGCCCCATTACCAACCTTACTCCTGACATCTGAGTTCATTGCCAACCTGACACCAGACATTTGACTCCATTACCAACCTGACTCCTGACATCTGAGTTCATTACCAACCTGACACCAGACATTTGGCCCCATTACCAACCTGACTCCTGACATCTGAGTTCATTACCAACCTGACACTAGACATTTGGCCCCATTACCAACCTGACTCCTGTCATTAGACCCCTTTAACAACCTGACTCCTGATATTTGACCCCATTACCAACCTGACACCAGACATTTGACCCCTTTACCAACCTGACTCCTGATATTTAATCCCATTGCCAACCTAACTCATGACATTTGGACCCATTACCAACCTGACATTGATATTTCGTCTAACAATTTTTCCGTGTCAAACGATGGGGATCAGACTCAAGTTTAACAAATTCGTCTGGACTCGTGTAAGGTTCACTTTTAATGGAGCTGTCTACACAGCAGAAGTGTGAGGGGAAATGGAAAGTGGGGAGGGGGGGACCATACAATGACTTTTCGTAAATGTGGCTCTAAATCAGACGCGCCGTTTTGTTCGATGAAATTTTAAACATTGTATTATAGTAATAACAATAGAATTGTAACTTTCCCCAAAATGAACTCAAAGTATTTGTGTGTGTTTTTTTTTTTTTAAATACCAGATGTTTATAATAAGAATAGAATTGTCACTGTCACCGAAATGACATCAAAGTATTTGTCTGAGGTTTTTTTTAATGCCAAATGTTATATGAAGATATTTTAAAACGATGTACTTAGGAAAAAATAATTTGATGATTTGCTTTTTTTTTTCAAAATGAGAATGTGTCTTAATTTAAATTATACTTTTATATTTAGGTTTTAATCTATTTATTTGCCCTTTATCGTAGTCTAGCATCATTTCGTAGTCAAAATACAAAATAATATCATACATTTCTTTATTATCCTGAAATATAACTCTTTAAAATAAGCCTTTTACATTGCAGAATTATTGAAATAATTTGTTTAAATATTTATAAAATAAAACAAAAGATACTGAGTCCCCAACGCTGGCTTCTGAAATAAAATTTAAAAAAAAGTAATTCCTTTTTTATAGAAGCCTTAATTTTACAAACAGACATATTACCTTGAAATTTTATATTTTGATATCATTTATAATAAAAGGCTAATTTCTGTGCGGTCATCGATAGCGATTGGTCCCTCAAACACCTATAGACATCCCACAGCCAATCAGAAAAAAATTAATTTCATTGACAAATTGAATACATTAACGCGGACGTTCAAAACGAGTTATTTTTGGTGCAGTTGTTTTTGGTCACCATTAAGTACTATGTTCTCATCTTGAAGTGTTTCAATGAATAAATTTACGCGGACGTTTAAAACCAGTTCTATTTGGTGCATTTTTTAAAATTATCTTTCATTACTGTGTTGCCATCTTGAAGTGTGTCCGTCCTGCTAATCACCACAGTTTCAACATGCCACCGAAACGACAGCGTTCCATCGTCGATATTAAAGAAGCTACGCGGCGTATTAATGCAAGGCGTCGAAAACTGCGTCGCAACAGGTCACAGGACTACACCGCCAGTCAACGGGCAATACACCCACAGCGTAAACGCATAGCCCGTGCTGCAATAACAGATCAACAAAGAAGGAAAAGAAGGGAAAATGATCGTCGCGCAAAAACCTCTCGCATCAACACCGTCGTCGAGGACATGAACAGGTTTGAGGAAAAACTACACGTACCACACAGTTACGGCGATTTCAATATACGCTGCGAATATTTCTATGCTTAACACTTCCTTGCTGAAAGGTCCCAAGACAAAATATTCAGTGATTGCTGCTCGAAGAACAAAGTCCACTTACAACCAATCCGTGCCTCTCCTTTAATTGAGAGTCTCATTACAGATGTTCCCAATCAGCATCACAAAAACCTCATTCAAAACATCCGTTCAATTAACAGTTCTTTGGAATCTGCTTCCATGGGCGCGCAACATTTTAATACATTACAGGTTTCTGAACAATGACAGAAGGACTTAAAGGATTAGCATTCTTGACCCCAACCTTGAACCAATGGTTATATACTTTACTATTTCCTTTCTGCGAACAAATTTGGACTCCAGATTTTAAGTTAATGAACTACCACCCTGCAACATTACAAAACATTCTACGAAGGGCCCCATAACCCGACGCTGGGTCCTTGGGGCACCATTTTGAGCTGCACACTATCTAACAATATTCCTTTTTTTTTTCTTTGGTACATTCCATAAATGATGTTACGCCAGTTTTTAACCCCCATCCCCCTCGGGACACTTCGTCACAACAACTTTTTTTTTTTTACCGATATGACGTTTACAAAGCTGTGCCCCACCACCCATTCCCCCAAAGCGATAATTTCTATCTGAAAATGAGCATTTCAAATCACTTCATTTTAGTAGGTATTTAGCGTAAGACTGCACTATAATATCGTAACACGCTTGAATCAATTTAAAACGTCATAAAATAAATAGTAAGATATCGAATATCTAAGCGAAACTTTGGTTTAAAATAGCGTGTTTCGACGCGACATCACAAATCTTGACCCCCCCCCCACTCCCCGTCGTCACACATCGTCACAAATGTGGGTAGACCCCCCCCCACACACACACACACTTTCTCTAGTTGCGGGATGTCATTTATGGACGGCCCCTCATTGAACCTATCAAATCAGGTTTTTCGATTACTAAGACTAGCGTGTCCGAATAGCGATCATATAAATAGATAAGATTTTATCAATTTATTTAATTTATGATATTTTCATGGATTCATGCAAACATTTGTCCACCTTTATTATAAAATATAAAAGTTTGGGGGTCCCTTAATCATCGGGGCCCCTGGCTTTAGCCCGTTCAGCCCCCCTCTTAATCCGCCATAGAGGACAAGCATAACACAAATGCAATACTAAAGTCACAGATTTGCTATCAGAGATGGATTTAACCCGTTCTTTAGTGAAGGGAAAGCTGACTCAGCAATACTTCGTAGATGCATACGTTAAAGCTGAAGGCAACAGGCTCAACACCATTCGACATAACCAAACAAATTTGAGGATGGAAAATATATATGGTTTACATTAAATTGTTGAGTAACTAACAACCGGTGGATGGCACCGCTCCTACCACACCACTCTCGCTGTAGTATCCTACCATGCCATGCTACTCTTATTCCCGTCCTTTGACAAGCATTGTAACTAGTTCTAATATATATACTTTTATATAATTATACATCTTTCTTTTACATGTACAATCCTATCCCAAATGTGAAATAAAAGGACTTATCAAAAAACAAAACTTAATAAATGCATTGTTTCTAGGAGTTTCTAGTTGTAGTCTATTGTCTTGTTCCGGTCATGTCCTCCTAATGTCTTGTTCCCGTCATGCCCTCCTAATGTCTTGTTCCCGTCATGCCCTCCTAATGTCTTGTTCCCGTCATGTCTTCCTAATGTCTTGTTCCGTCATATCCACCTCATGTCTTGTTCCCGTGATGTCCACCTCATGTCTTGTTCCCGTCATGTCTTCCTAATGTCTTGTTCCCGTCATGTCCACCTCATGTCTTGTTCCCGTCATGTCCTCCTAATGTCTTGTTCCCGTCATGTCTTCCTAATGTCTTGTTCCGTCATATCCACCTCATGTCTTGTTCCCGTGATGTCCGTCTAATGTCTTGTTCCCGTCATGTCCTCCTATTGTCTTGTTCCAGTAATGTCCTCCTAACGTCTTGTTCCGTCAAATCCACCTAATGTCTTGTTCCCGTCATGTCCGTCTAATGTCTTGTTCCCGTCATGTCCTCCTAATGTATTGTTCCCGTCATGTCCTCCTAATGTCTTGTTCCCGTTGGTCCGCCATATGTCTTGTTCCCGTCATGTCCGTCTAATGTCTTGTTCCCGCCATGTCCTCCTAATGTCTATATATGTCTTGTTATTTTGACGTCTACTGTGTTAACTGTCCACTTATTTCCACCATTAGCATCCACCCTGTGACGTTCAAGACCTGTAAACTGTTATTTGAACATGTCGCCTGTATTATAAAGAGGATAGCCCCCACCCTCCCCCCGCCCCCGCCCATCGCCTCTCCGATCAGCCTCCAGGCTCATGGGAATTGTTTTCTCTTCTCAAACCAATTTCAGCGTCAATCACCGACAGCTGCAGATTGTCAGACTTATTCGGAGATCGTTGTTTTGAATAATCCTAATAAATAAATCCTTTCATAAACGAGAAATATACAACATGAAGAAGAGAGAGAACAGTAGAAATAGACAGGGAGTGAGGTGGCGAAAGAGAGAGAGGACAGTAGAAATAGACAGGGAGTGAGGGGGTGGAGAAAGAGAGAGAGAGAGAGAGAGAGAGAGAGAGAGAGAGAGAGAGATTCGCAGCTAATATTATTGAGTAGCTAGGTTGACATGATAAAATATGACAACGATGTGTATATTACCTTTGAGTGACAGCAATAAGTGACTTGTAGCGTATTGATCGTCTTGGAGCAAAATGTTTTCACAAAGTCTTTGAGCCCAAACACTTATCTGTCCAATTATCCATTCTTGTTTACAAAAAACTTCGCTTTCCGTCATTCAAATATTTCATATAAAATGTCTGCCTTAAGTGACTGGCCTCTTATTTTATTGTCTGTCAAACAGTGAATGTGTGAGTAACTTTATTTGTCTCTCAAATAGTGCAAGCAATTTGTTCTTAGTTATTATTTGAAGACACACAACATGGTACAGAAAGTCAGACATTAGCAATCACAAGAAAGAGAGATGTCCTTGTGCAGAGCTTGTCAAACTGTTGTATGTTTAAATACAAGAACATCTAACATTTCAATTAACTTGTCCTGTCTCTTATATTATTTCAAGATAGTAAAAAAAAATTCATATCTCGAAAATTTAAGTTGGCAAAAGCATGCTCTATTTTAATGTTTTAACCGAAATAAACCCTTTTGGGAGGCTTATTTGGGGGGGGGGGGGGAAACTGTTGTTTTGGCAGATTTTTAAACATTAAATTTGTTATTCAAATGTAAAATCATGATGACTTGCCCTTTGTTCAAGATGTGACACCTCGACGGCAATCAGTCAATTTCATTAATCCTTTGAAACAAATCTTGGCTGAAAAATGCGCCACTTACTTTTAGAAAAAGCGTTACGCTTGAGTGAACATTTTATTTGGGCGTCATGTCTTCGTTAGTCAACAATTTCTTAAAAGCGCCCATTGTCCAACGTGTGTCCTATCGACCAGGCTTCACCACTGTCATAACGCATGATGAGGTCGCAATGAGAGCATTTGTTTGTGGCTCGATATAAAAAAATTGTTGTCTGATGAACTGGATTGACTATTTAAAGGCGCCATTTTTTTTAAACGAGAAGTAATATCCATTAGTGAAAACCTGTATTCAGAGGCGTAGCTCGAGATGGTGCCGCAAATGGAAGGCTGAGAATTTTTACCCACACCCCCCCCCTTTTTAAAAATACCTACATTTTGGCCGAAAATGACGTAGCTTATAACTGTGATGCACAGCCGGCTCCCCCCCCCCTAAAGTCAACGCCCCTGATTATTGTGCCAGGAACGGGGCAGACGCGGGTAATGTAATCGTAATGATATGATATGGTAATTGCCTGGGCCATACTTGACCACATGGGGCACTGATGTCGGACCTGATTGCGATCTCAAGGGGGTTCTTATCAGGGATCTAACTAGATCTGATGGGTGAGGGGATATTACGATGGGGGTGATCGGGAATTGCATGGGGTCGCATATGATCTTATGTGGGATTTTATTGGGGGTCCTGAGTGTTGTTGGCGAATTTTTGAAAGAGACAGAGACATGATGATGTCAAGGAGACAGAGACATGATGATGTCAGGGATACAGAGACATGATGATGTCAAGGAGACAGAGACATGATGATGTCAAGGAGACAGAGACATGATGATGTCAAGGAGACAGAGACATGATGATGTCAAGGAGACAGAGACATGATGATGTCAAGAAGACAGAGACATGATGATGTCAAGGAGACAGAGACATGATGATGTCAAGGAGACAGAGACATGATGATGTCAAGGAGACAGAGACATCATGATGTCAAGGAGACAGAGACATGATGATGTCAAGGAGACAGAGACATGATGATGTCAAGGAGACAGAGACATGATTGATGATGTCAAGGAGACAGAGACATGATGATGTCAAGGAGACAGAGACATGATGATGTCAAGGAGACAGAGACATGATGATGTCGCAGATATTAAGATAAGTCTGATATAAAGTTAGATAGTAGATATTTCCTCATCAGTTTCATAATTACTGTTTGTCATTTTCATTGTAATATTTGTGGCATTAAAAGATAGTTCGCTATGCAACAGGGTATTTTTCACTCGATTATATTCTTACACTTCTGTAAGAATATGTCACGTCTGTAGGAATATGTCACGTCTGTAAAAATATGTCAAATCTATAAGACCAAATCAAGTCTTTAAGACTAGGTCACGCCTATAAGACTAGGTCACGCCTATATGTCTAGGTCACGTCTATAAGACTAGGTCACGCCTATAAGACTTGGTCACGCCTATATGACTAGGTCACGTCTATAAGACTAGGTCACGCCTATATGACTAGGTCACGCCTATAAGACTAGGTCACGTCTATAAGACTAGGTCACGTCAATAAGACTAGGTCACGTCTATAAGACTAGGTAACGTCTTTAAGACTAGGTCACGTCTATAAGACTAGGTCACGTCAATAAGACTAGGTCATGTCAATAAGACTAGGTCACCTATATAAGACTAGGTCACGTCTATAAGACTAAGTCACGTCTATAAGACTAAGTCACGTCTATAAGACTAAGTCACGTCTTTAAGACTAGGTAACGTCTAAAAACTAAGAAACTTCTTAAGGACTTTGTAACGTCTTTAAGTCTAGGTAACGTATATAAAACCTACGTCACGTCTATAAGACTAGATCACGTCTATAAGACTAGGTCACGTCTATAAGACTAGATCACGTCTATAAGACTAGGTCACGTCTATAAGACTAGATCACGTCTATAAGACTAGGTCACGTCTCTAAGACTAGGTAACGTCTTTAAGACTAAGTAACGTCTTTAAAACTAGGTCACGTTTATAAGACTATATCAGTTCTATTGTATGATGTCCCGTTTATTAAACTACGTCACGTTTTGTAAGTCAAAAGCTAAAAAATACTCTACCTATGGGTGAATGAGGACTATGTTTTCAAATCTTTTTATCTCAACATCGTGTTAATTCATTTCCATTAAGATATTTATCTAACACTTTACGTTGGTTACTTCACATATGATTTTAAGTCGAGTAATATTAACATCTTTTATCAGAGTAGAACTATAGAAATCCTTTTCACGACTACTTCCTTTGGGATTTTGTCTTCTTTCGTAATATAATTCACTGTTTATATAATTCACTGTTTATATAACTCACTTTTTATATAATTCACTGTTTATATAATTCACTGTTTATATAATTCACTGTTTATATAATTCACTGTTTTGTAATACATAATCTACGGGGTCTGTTAGCATTTGCTGCCCGAAAATGTTTATGTTGGACCCATAGCGCACACATCTATCTTGTAACATAAATATTACGTCATCATTTTTTTTCTGACGTTGCGTACATGGCTGCGTACATGGCTGCGTACATGGCTGTGTACATGGCTGCGTACATGACTGCGTACATGGATGCGTACATGAATGCGTACATGGCTGCTTACATGGCTGCGTACATGGCTGCGTACATGGCTGCGTACATGGCTGTGTACATGGCTGCGTACATTGCTGCGTACATGGCTGCGTACATGGCTGCGTACATGGCTGTGTACATGGCTGCGTACATGGCTGCGTACATGGCTGTGTACATGGCTGTGTATATGGCTGCGTACATGGCTGCGTACATGGCTGTGTACATGGCTGCGTACATGGCTGTGTACATGGCTGTGTACATGGATGTGTACATGGCTGCGTACATGGCTGTGTACATGGCTGCGTACATGGCTGTGTACATGGCTGCGTACATGGCTGTGTACATGGATGTGTACATGGCTGCGTACATGGCTGTGTACATGGATGTGTACATGGCTGCGTACATGGCTGTGTACATGGCTGTGTACATGGATGTGTACATGGCTGCGTACATGGCTGCGTACATGGCTGTGTACATGGATGTGTACATGGCTGCGTACATGGCTGCGTACATGGCTGTGTACATGGCTGTGTACATGGCTGCGCAGATGCTTATGTTGTGTGGAAAACTTCAGACTGAATCACAAAGAAAAATGTTTGTGTTTATCATTTGGTGGGTCATTAACTCACAGATATGTACCAGACATTTGGACCTCATTAACTCACAGATATGTACCAGACATTTGGACCTCATTAACTCACAGATATGTACCAGACATTTGGATCTCATTAACTCACAGATATGTACCAGACATTTGGACCTCATTAACTCACAGATATGTACCAGACATTAGGACCTCATTAACTCACATATTAAACCCTGTACAAGAAATTCGATTCCTCATTGACTCATACATTAAACCATTAGTCAGGCCTCATTGGGCCTTACATTGAACCATTGCACAGACGATGTTATTGTATTTTGATCTAACGGCTCAGGAAGTAGTTGAGGGTTGTAAGTTATTGTCAGTCTATTGGCGCAGGATTTGGGAGCCTAGGGAATGGAGTAACGTGATACGCAGTCCATAGAAACGATACATCAAATAACGCTCGCTAGATAATGTTATTATCGGATATGCTAATAGAATTCGGCTGATGTTCACTGCGGGGTCCCATATTTTTATTTACATCTCATTGAGAATATACGGTGGCCCTTCTGTATGAAAAAAAAAAAAAAAGAATACATTGTTAGAACCGTGGCGCATCAATTCAATGGATCAAACTGCATGGTGGCCTTGAACAAATTTTAATGTGAACTTATGAGAATGAAGTAGTTAAACATTCTTACATAATTAAAAATTTAATGGATTCCAGTTGTCTGTGTATGCGGAGACAGTAGGCAAGGCCGCCGCCAGGGGGTGAATTCAGGAATTTATTTAGGGGGCCCAACGTAAGGGGGCCCAACGGAAGAGGAGCCATGTCAGCTACGCTTGCTTTTTTTAATGTTGATGCTTTGCGCGTTTATATATATTTGGACAATTATTCAAAAAAGTTTTTTAATTTAGCTTACAACGAAATTTGGCGGGAAAATGTTTCGCACAATGAACGGTTTGCTAAAGGTGTTCTTCGGAATTTCTTGTTTTTCTTGACAGTATTATAAAAAAAATTATATCATTTAGTCAATAATTACGGCACATACATGTCTTCCGGTTACTCCCCCACTTAAATGAGTACATGTAAACATGAGATTTTTTTCCTTCACTTTTACGACATGGTGATAACTGTAAATGTCTTAGATACTTTTTGTAGTTATTAAAACCTCACAAATGAGCTCAGCATTGAATTTGATGGATTAAAAACATCTACAATGTCAGTTTACACTTTGCTGGGAACTGTTCTTGTTCCGAAACGTCATCACGCCCTCATAGTCTTTAAAAATCGGCACTGAACGCATTTTCCTCGTTTTTTTATGGGGTTCTGGTTAAGATTCTCAATTATTTTTCAATCTCAAAACAGCGAAATAATTTCAAATAAACTGTTACAATTTTTGTAATATTTTGTACAAATAAATAAGATGATTACAAATTTTAAATGACAATCCAGAATATTATTAAATGTACCACTATTTCAAAATGATATTTTAAAAAAATTAATTTTAACATGACTACGACAATTTAGGAATTTACTTCGGCAATAATAATTTTTTTTTAAAATTTGATTCACACTGCTATTTCTAGCAATGTGAACAGTAATGATAAATAGTATTAGTATATGCAGAGGCGTCACTAGGGTTGTTGTCCCCCGGGGCAGTAGTCATGGTGTCACCCCCTCAAGACTTTGGCAAAATGGGAAAAAAGTTTAAAAAATGGGTAACAAGTTTTTACAAATAAAATGTATAGTTTATCTAAATATAAGGGGCTTTAAAAATTCACTCGAACCCCCCCCCCCAACAATAACTCGACTTCTGATCAAGATAGAAAGATGAAATTGGTGGTTTTAGAAAGCTTAGAGCTAGCCCTTGAAAATTATATATGTGTATGAGTATTATGACGTTATTTACATTTCTTGGCAAAGAACCTACAAGGTTTGTTGAGATAACATCTTTCTAAGTAAGTTGCTACTTATTCCAAAGTTTGAATAATTAACTGTTAAGTTATCATTATTTGCCAATTAGATCAACGTGGAGCATAAAATGTATCGACCCAAGTCTGGTTCTCAGAAGTGAAGGGAAAAGAAACACAGGGAGAAACGGGGAATAGAATTGAAATCCAAAAATTAACTTCCCAATTTTTTAAACACAGCGATGCTCCTAAACCTAATATCTCTGCTAAACCTGAAGATGTTCCATCAACATTCCGCCAGCAGTTGCCACATACTGATGTAGTCAGTGTGTTAGTTTATAAACACAGAATCCTACCTTACCGATGCAAAATTTTCCCTGTACAAACATGGTAGCGACTTGAACCCCTCCTACGGCGTACAGACCTAACCATTCAGCATGGATTTGATACTTGTCTTACAACAATTTTTAATTAATGATAAATATATTTATATATATATGTATATATATATATACATATGTGTGTGTGTGTGTGTGTGTGTGTGTGTGTGTACTAATAGTATGGCTGTTAACTTTTAATTTAAATTTAATCGTTCACTTTTGAAAACTTTAACGATTAATTAATCGTTAATTTCGATTAAAACCAAAAATTTAAATTTATGATGTCGTAAATAGCACTTAATAACACGTAGTTGTTAAAAATCTAAATAACACCGTAATGTCTCCTTTAATAAATTGATACTTTATATATGGCTGTACTAAGGAACTGAGCTCACAGCGCTTTACATGAAGGTAATACATACATATAAATAATAAATTAGGATTCATACCATAACAACCACATCAATTACAGTACATAACAGAAAGAGCTACTTTAATCATTAAAAAATAAATGTTGTTTCATTAATTTTGAAAATAAATTTTGAAAAGATGTTTCTTAAGTAAATTCTTAAAGGACTTGGTTATTTGAATACTATTTTATATGTCATCTTTTCCCCAACTACGCAAAAAGACGAGTGTGTTGACATTATTTGGTTCGAGGGCTTAGCGGGTCTAATTGACAATATAACCCGCCGAGCTTTTAACAAATCATTCACATGGAATTGAAGTAACTGGCACAAAACGATCTTAGCTAGGAATGACATTATCGGATACCGCTGTTCTTTAAGTTTCCACCATTGTAGCATAGAGTGTTAATGGATTCAGGAACTTTCATCTCCATTTTGTAACACAGTAATTCATCAGAAGAGCTGTCGTCATTTTCTGTCTTTTCATTTTGGTTTGATAAATTGTTAAGTGTTAGAACCATGGTAGGCAAGCTTTATCAGCATCTTGAACATTCCCGTAAGTCAAAAGTTTAAAACCAAAATGTTCTTGGAATCGTCCGGAAATTTATTATTCATCGGCTACTTTTATTTTAGTTTTTGAATTCTAAGATTTTGTAAGTTATGGGTCAATTAATCGTTAAAAAATAATGTTAAAATTTTGTAAAGATTGATCCAAAATTAATCGTTAATTTCCGTTGCCCTAATCAATATTTTAAAAATTGTCACTTTACTATGTGAGTAACAAAGTCAATTTTAATTATATTGATTTAGTTTTCACGTCAAAATTATTGATTGTATTAACCATTAGAAACCGAAAAAATAGCATAAACTAGATTTTGGGGGGTGGGGGGATTAAGTGTTAAACCGATGGATACAAAAAGCATTGAATTTTATAGCTAGTGTATCCCTAAATATAGGGATCGAAATCAAGTGGCGTGCCACTTTCAAAAATTCTGTCTGTACCAATTGGGCATTATTAGATACATTAGTTACAGATAAATGTAAATTAAACTTAACATAATAATTTATAGCTTCAGTAATTATTAAAATTATGCAATATTTAGAACAATTTTTTTTATTTCAATTAATTTTTTTAAACGAAAGTTTAAGTCACTAAATAATATCTTTGTTTCGGAACACAAGTTACTAATAATATGCCTCAGGGAATTGTAAATTAAATTTCAAAGACTTTCAAATAAATTCACGATTAGGCTAGCTTGTCACCTAAATTTTTTCAAGAGCAACGCAACGGATGAAAATATATTTGTACCGGTGCTTTATGGTGCAGCGATTACGCGCCAAAAATATGTAATGCACAAGGACAGTTTGACAATAAAAAAATGTAATTTGAAATTAAATAGAGTGTTCTCTCTCACTGACAAAAATTACACCCTATTTTTAAATCATTTCTATTAACTTCACCGACGCCTACTCGTCCGTCCGTCCGTCTGGCGGACAAACAAAAATAAAAAATTATCCATTTACCGTGATGCTACCGAGCCGAAGTTTTGCAAATATACTTGTGTCACCTAACAATGCATTGTATCAAAATTTCAGATCTATCGAATGTACCGTAGATCTAATTAAAGTAATTCACTTTTAGTTTATCTCTACATAAATGTATAACACCCGTCTGTTGTTGTTGACATCCACGAGTTTGCTGAGTTCACTCAGACGTTAGGTGACCACACACCCCACCCCCACCCGTCCCCATTTTAGAGCATTTGGGAGTTCAGTAACTTTCAGTCTGTAAATGTTTTTTTTTTTTTGTTACTGGAATCGATACTTTTAGCTCTGTCTCATATATAAAGTAGGTATAGTCAAAACTTTTGTTTTTACGTGTTGTTTATTACACCCATAATGTGAAGAGAGTGTGGAGACCAATCGATAGAACATCGTTGCCTTTAACACCGTGAGGTGTTCGGATACCAGCACCATCCATACTTACAAGACCGAACTGAATGTACCAAGAATGACATTTTTAACCCATTTAATACGGTTAATCCAGAATGCTTGTGTAAGAAATTTTAAAGAACTATTTTTTTATGTATGGACAAGTTCAAAACTTGCATATATTTCATATTAACACACACACACACACATACACACACACACACACACACACACGCACACACACACACGCACACACGCAAACACATTAATTAATAATTATTGAAATTAATAGATATTATTGTATTCTATTTGCTTATTGTTGAAAAATTGGCATATTTTTTTATTTAGTATTAAAGTCGGAAAATGGAAGATTATAATTGTTTGTTTTTTAAATTTTTTATTAACTCGTAGCATATGCAATTATGCATCTGCTTGCTTGCTTACTTAGCGCAAAAGTTTTATATTGCTTTTATACCTACTTCACGGTATCCTATTGATCTGAAATTTAGCAGGCAGACAAGTGGCGACGATAAAAATTATCTATAGAATTTTCACATCGATCGAATATACTGTAAAAAAAAATTAATAAATTTTTAGATTTTCTCAATGTATCATGACAATGTTTATCCTTGTCTGTGGCGCGGTGCGTATTATATTGAACATAATCAACATAATCAATATTTTTGTCTCAATATAAATTATTTATAATTTTTAAACAACATTGGTTTTTATGGTGCTTTTTCCTTCCCTTTCTTGATAATTTCTGGGGACCGGCAGCTAATGGTCCGTGGACCTATGCCAGCCCGCGGACCAACACTTTGAGGTGCACTGTCTTAGATAACTGATTTGGTTCTAAATTGAAGACACGGTGACAACTCATTGAAAATTTGTTACGACTCAAACATTATCAAATCTTAGACGCGGCATTGAAACTCACGTGGAGACTTGCGCTAAATATAGATCTAATTTGAATTTCTAAATTTATTATTTTCTAATCATAAACTTGATAATATCTTATTGCATTCAAAGTTTATTCTTACAAAATATTCCAACTTCTTTGAGAGTTCTGTGATTTCGAAATGTATCAGCCAAAGGTGGTATTTTGACGTCATCAGGACCACTTCTATGAAACGGTCCCATAACACAATGGTAGATTTGTGACTGCGGAAACAGCCCATGTGTCATGCCGGCCCCTTTGCGCTGTCCAGTGCTGGTCAGTTTACACCCTAGAGAGTGATTTCCGAGTACCGCTGGACAACGTTGGACCGACGTTCAAATGTCTGAGATGTACTTTTAGCAGGGAGGGAGAGTCGCGAAGTTAAAGTGAGACTTTTTGGCCAGGGTCCGGTTCAGCATTACGTCATCCACCCACCCACATACTTTTATTCGGTGGAGTCTCAAGGTCTTCGTTTTAGAAACACCAATAACAAGATAAAGTTTACAGTATATTCCAAGACAATAAATGGTTAACAGTGTAACATGCAACAGAGTATGAGCCTGACAGGCGTTTAACTGTCTTGTGACGTCATGTCAGGCTCACTCATACCCTGATTGCATGTTATCCCTCTACGTATCTATAAGCCTGATTGCATGTTATCCCTCTACGTATCTATAAGCCTGATTGCATGTTATCCCTCTACGTATCTATAAGCCTGATTGCATGTTATCCCTCTACTTATCTATAAGCCTGATTGCATGTTATCCCTCTACGTATCTATAAGCCTGATTGCATGTTATCCCTCTACGTATCTATAAGCCTGATTGCCGTCTCACACATTTCGTTCCAAACCGATAGCTCCACTAACTGTCGTATAAAATGTTGTATCCAACTGCGTCAACAACTAAAATGTTATCTTTGGTGTGCTGTTTTATGGCTGGTCATTGAATCAACGTAAATTCAATCCTAAATAGATTTAAAGAACATTGATAAAAATGGGAGAGTCCTATATTTTCTTGCTTCATCATACTTCATGAACTTCTTAATTAAAACCAATTATAAGTTGCATTTAAAGTTGGTGTTTTTTTTTCTTAAACTGTAATAGAAAGTTTTTGTTGTTTCTTTTGTTATTATTTTGGTTATTTTTTCTATGATCACTTTCTCTGATAGCGATACATTCTAAGTCGTCTCAGAAGAAACATAACCCAAAAGGTTCCTATAATTAGTTTTAGATGGTAGTGAGTGTCAATTGAGTCCTGTGTGGATTGCTGTAAATGTTTTCTGTGATGATAAAGTAACGCTACACGAGCTTCAGTCTTACAGTTCCGTCTCTCTGACGTCTAGTAAGTGTGTTAAGTAGAAATCGATCCTCTGCCTTGTCTTATTCTTGCATATTTCATTATCACGTTTGGTTGACTTTTGTAAGGCAATCCGATGGACGACGCGTTATCGTAACCAAATTTTCAATTATAATTTGGGGGCATTACAGCGTCTGGGAGCGCTTGAGCCAGTGAGTCTCAAACGATCTTTTTATCAGTCTCGGTGGGGCACAAGATAATATGTTTAAATAAACTAACATGGTAAGCGAATTTTTCATATACATTAAAAAGTTGATTATGTGAAAAGGTTGGAGCTAATTTTAGTTGCAAAATCAGGGATGGCCCTATCCCAACCAGACTTCCGAGTCAATTATTTCGGGGGCAGCGCCCTGGCTGCCCGACCACTTTAGGAACGAGTGACATCTGGAGTGGGCTGACATAACGACTGCTAGGAGGGTACACGCCAACATGCCCAGACTTTAGGTGGAAATTGAGCCACAAACACCAGATTTTGGTTGTTACAATGAGATCAGAGGATTACCCAACCAACTCATACTTCAACAAGCTAGACCACGACATGGACTCAAACTGAAACCTTGCCTATGGGAACAGTGGTGCCCTGCGCTAGACATACACGGGGCGAGGTTAGGGTGGCGAGCGATTCATACTTTCAAACTATGATGTATGGCACTACCCAGCATATGGAGCAGGTTGCCCGGGTGTTAGCCAGAGTATTCTCAAGCTTTCAGAGTATGTCTTTAATTTAGTTGCTTTCAGATTTTTTATATGGAAAATAATGTCATTAGTATATCTTGTTACAGAAAACTAAGTACGTCTTTGCCCATTTCATGAGTACATATCTCTTAGTGATTCACTCACAGCTTTATTTCTGACACAGCACATATTGTCACTATAAATTTATTTAAGTTACCTAATGTGCAGCACTTTTTTATGTTGCCATCACATCTATAAAGTGTGTGACACCGTCATCATTTACTTATGCAGATTTTTTATATACATTTTACACTCATTTCTACTTACATGTAAGTGAGTGATTCTGTCTTATGCTATTACGGTTCTTAAAACTTCTTTAATCCTTCATATTGCACGTTAATTAAATTTTTCAATCTTCTTTAAATCAACAAACATATTTTTAAGTTGTTTGTTTGCCAAGAAAGGAAAGTTTTTTAAAAAGTATCTCGTAGAGCCGGTTGGTCACACTGTTGTGTACTCATAAAACCCAACATGTCCACTTTTCTATTCAACTCTGTTGATGAACTGTGTCAAAGTGTTGTTGATAGGAGAGATTATTTCCCTTTACTTTCATTCCGTCCTTTGTTTCCTGTTTGACTATCAAGAGTTACCCAACTTGGCCGCTCGTACCCCAAAAGGGGATGGGGAGAGAGGAGAAGAAGTGTTATTCCAGGGAGTGCGAGGTCCACCAAAGGGAGATAATAAAGGAAGAGCTATTCACGTCAAGTTTAAAGGGTAGAGTAAGAAGGTCGATAAGAAGGGCAACGTCTACTACATGTTACCAAAATGTAAATACAACCTACAACTTGTAAGCTTTTTAAATGGAAACGATTGATCACGTGGTACTCAAATAAGATTAATTATTGTATTTAATGTGTAGCAATTGTTGCATTTAATGAGTAACAATTGTTGTAATTAATGTGTAACAATTGTTGTATTTAATGTGTAACAACTGTTGTATTTAATGTGTAACAACTGTTGTATTTAATGTGTAACAACTGTTGTATTTAATGTGTAACAACTGTTGTATTTAATCTATAACAATTGTTGTATTTAATATGTAACAGTTGTTATATTGAATGTGTAAGAATTTTTGAATTGAATGTATAACAATTGTATTTAATGTGTAACAATTGTTGTATTTAATGTGTAACAATTGTTGTATTTAATGTGTAACAATTGTTGCATTTAATGTGTAACAACTGCTGCATTTAATGAGTGATAATTGTTGTATTGAATGTGTAACAATTGTTGTATTTAATGAGTAACAATCGTTGTATTGAATGTGTAACAATTGTTGTATTTAATATGTAACAGTTGTTATATTGAATGTGTAAGAATTTTTGCATTGAATGTATAACAATTGTATTTAATGTGTAACAATTGTTGTGTAGTGATATAATGTGTAACTAAACTACAGAGAGTTCAAAATTCAGCTGCCAGATTAGTTCTAAAGGCAAAAAAACATGACCATGTTACTCCGCTACTTTACTCACTTCATTGGCTACCCATAACAGCCCGTATTGATTACAAACTGGCCGTTCTGTGTCACAACTTCTTTTCTGACTCATGCCCTTCATATCTTACTGAACTTTTGTCGGTCTACTCACCAAGACGTCAGCTACGCTCTTCTGCAGATACACGCATTCTCTGTGTTCCTAAGACAAGAACTAAAACATTTGGCGAAAGGTCATTCTCTTTTTGTGCAGCCAAACAATGGAATTCTCTACCATTACACATCCGTAGTATTTCAACTTCTAGGTCCTTCAAGACAGCACTTAAGACACATCTTTTCAAAATTTATTTTGAAAATTAATAAAAACAACATTTCTTTTAATGATTAACGTAGCTGATGTACTACGTATTTTCATTTATGTAGTTAGTATGATATGAATGTGTATTTAATTAATATATGTATTGTTATCTCCATGTAATAACGCCGTGAGCCCGGCTCCTTGCTGGGATACAACGCTATATAAATTATCATTTTATTATTATTATTATTATTATGATTTAATGTGTAACAATTGTTGTATTTAATGAGTAAACACCACAATAAAGAGACAATACAGCTGGGTCTGGGATTTTTCTTTAACTCACTCATGAGGATTTAGTTTCCTAATTTGACCAATGGGCGAAAGGTTTACTCATCAAAACTTGAACTATAAGGTGACTCATGTTTCTGGTAAAAACGTTAACGATTTCAGTTTTTGATCTAACAGGATTAAATGTCTGAAGTCTGCAACCTTGTCTAAGATAGGGCGAGTTTAAGTTCTCGGAAGAGCAGTATTACTGTCTTTGCTTCCCTTTCTGAAAATATCTCATTGCAAGTCTTTTTAATGTCGATGTTCTAGTTTCTCTAATGAACCTCTATATAAAAATGATTGAATCAGTGAGTCACGTGGGTAAGTCAGGTTCGTTGTTGTAGTATTTCTCTAATGAACCTATAAAAATGATGACACCAGTAAGTCACGTAGAAAAGTCAGTTTCGTTGTTGTATAACGTCAGATGAAATGTTTAAAGTCATCAGCCGCGCCCTGTTTATAACGTCACCGGGTATTCCCTACGGAACACGTGTCTAAGTACATTACAGTTTCTATTTCCCAGTGTCACGCCGACTCAGGACTTGGAAGGTTTCGTCTTCAGTTACCAGTTGGTCATCTGCTGGGATACTAAGTCTTCGGCTCGGTACTGAAGAAACTCGACTGTAATAAACTCGAGACAGGAACCACGTCAAATATAATTGGGAGTCGATAACGAAGATAAGAAGAAATCACATTTGAAAATTGTATCGATTTTAAAGACTTTATGACGTGCTTGAAACTTGAAATTGACAAACAAACGGAATTAGATTCCAACAGTCTTTATGGTCAGTCATTATAAAAACTCAACATAACGGTAACAAGAGTTTATAGTTGGAGTCAAAGTTCAAAGAGCAATTATGTTTTCGCCCTAAGCCACACGTTGTCACGTGTTTTTAGCTGACTTTTGAACTTTCAACTCTAAACTCACAGTTGAACAAGTTCATTGATTGGTCGAAGACATTTAATCTCTTTATTCCCGTCTTTCTACTGGTTTAAATCCAGAAACAATGTAAATTTAAACTAAAATGTATCTTTGGAAACATTAGCCTTGTGTGTGAAAGGAATGCTATTGGATTCTTGATAATTTTTTTAAAAATGAGGGGAAAAAATAAGTCTCAAGCGTCTGTGATATGTCGATTTGTGAATAATGCTAGGCGAGTCTGAGAAATAAAAAAAAACGATGACGTCATCCTTTTGGTTCACATGCTCTGGCTTTGTAACGGAGTAAACAGATGTTAAAGGAAAGTTTCAAAGAATTGTTGTTTTTTCTTACATTAATTCTCAAGAAACGTCTTTAATGCTATAAAGCAGTG
Organism: Radix auricularia; assembly: GCA_002072015.1. Lineage (NCBI taxonomy): Eukaryota > Metazoa > Mollusca > Gastropoda > Lymnaeidae > Radix > Radix auricularia. The sequence goes on along the minus strand of MUZC01000397.1, from coordinate 452,087 downwards.
GTTCTTAACCTTTGGGGAGGTTCGGTACTTCCAAAAAGGTTAAGAACCACTGCTTTATAGCATTAAAGACATTTCTTGAGAAACGTCTTTAATGCTATAAAGTATAAAGTTAAATAGTCACAAACGGTGGAAATTAAAACAGTTTCCGTTACAAGCTAGATAAATGGATATTAGAATAGACAATGGAAAATAACAATTTATTCACTAAAATTTTATTGGTGTTAACACGAACACACAATAATTTACATAAATATATCTCAATAATTTAGCGCCATTTAGCGCCTCTTTCTTATTGTGTACCTTGTTACAACCCTGTCATATCTTGCTGGTGCCCTTGTTACAACCCTGTCATATCATGCTGGTGCCCTCATTACAACCCTGTCATATCATGCTGGTGCCCTTTTTACAACCCTGTCATATCATGCTGGTGCCCTTGTTACACCCCTGTCATATGTTGCTGGTGCCCTTGTTACACCCCTGTCATATGTTGCTGGTGCCCTTGTTACACCCCTGTCATATCTTGCTGGTGCCCTTGTTACAACCCTGTCATATCTTGCTGGTGCCCTTGTTACAACCCTCTCATATCATGCTGGTGCCCTTGTTACACCCCTGTCATATCTTGCTGGTGCCCTTGTTACACCCCTGTCATATCTTGCTGGTGCCCTTGTTACAACCCTATCATATCTTGCTGAGTACTTATTATTATTATGTGCTTCTTTTCAAAAAAAATTAGTTTCCTTACCTGTAATATGCCTCCCCTATCCTCGTATTATCAATAGTATGTCAGCAATATCCTTTCAATCCCTTCAGTCTATTTATTATCCTTACATTATCCCGCACCATCCCTGCATTATCTCGCAGTATTCCAGCAATGGCATACACTATCCTTGCAATATCCTATACTATTCACTCAATATCTATTCACTATCCCGGTTATTCTCCGTTTCTAGATAGAATCCCTTATCCCTACAATTGATAGCACAAACAAACTAAAGTATAGTTTATATCCAGCGTTCATGCCTTAAGCCCTCGTGAGCGCTCACAAACCGTCCCTTAATCCATGGATCTCGTGCTCAATGTCATTAGCGAGTTCCAGACCAGTGATCTATCGTCTGCTGTGTTGTTAACCAGACCTCGGTCCAGTGAGAATGTATGGCCAACTAGTGTCTAGAAGGTTGGTCACTTACCAGCCCCACCCCACCCACTGGGATTAACAACTCTGCAGTCAATACTATGTTGGTCCTACTATCGGCCCCAGACAAATGATTAGTGGGATTAACAACGCATAGTTTGTTTGTTGTTGTTTTTTTAAGGCAGGTCTGCTTCAGATGAGCTCCAAATGAAATGTAAGAAGTTGTAACATCTGAACGCTTCGTTTCTCGAAACTTGTTATGAACACGTCTTATCATGTGAAATGTGTCTGGACATTTGGTTGAGAGAAAGGATAGACAATAATTGAACTGACACTCCATAATTCACTAGTCACGTGGCATGTGCATTTTTTTTTAATAAACTGAAAATGTCTGAAATACAGTTGTACCTCGAGATACCAATGCTCCAAGATACGAACATTCCAAAATCCAAGATACGAAATGCCACTGGAGGAATTTTTAGTTCCAAGATACGAAAAAAATCGAAGACACGAAAAACGCGCTGATAACACTGGAAATCACGTGACTTCATTAAACTTGCCACCAACAGTTCTGCTCTCCTATTGGTCAGTTCCAGCCCTGATGCTGTGTCGCAGCTGTGTGGTCATGCGCGTCACACACGCTCTCGTTATCTGCAGTAGGTTTGGTGTTGGTGTCCTAAGTTCATGAATATTTTCGTGAAATTTTGGGAAAAGCGTACTTTTGTGTCCATGTCTTCAAAGGTATCAATAGTTGCTAGCGAAGGACAGAGGAATAGATTGCTCTTAATTGAGAAGTTGTTGGAAGGTGGTGGAAGTGGGTGAAAATTTAGAAAGCGCAAAGAGAAAGTGAATAGAACATTTTTAAAGCAAATAACAAATTTACATACGTTTTATTGTTATGCTACGTATATTTTTTTTAGTGTAGAATTTTACTAAATGTGTTTTTTTACAACTAATTCATGTAAAATGTGTACATAACGTATTATTAACAAAAATTTAAGTGTTACGTACAAAATACTTTAATGTTTTCTCTCATCCGTTTTCCTCCCCTACCACCCCGGAACGGCTTAACTTCGAATCTGGAAGTACCACTGTAATTACGATTTACCACATTTGAATAAGTGGTAACATTGTTTAATAATAGTCCTTCTTTTAGATTAATATATCGTACAGAATGGGACTGCATAAAGCTTTTTAATTAAAAAAAAAACATTTACACAAACTATTTGTGTAAGAAAACAATAAATTTAAGCTTTATTTATGAACTAATAAAAATAATAGTAAACGTTTCGGCTCATGCCTTCATTAGTACAATAACATAAATAATTACTTACATATATCTTAAAACATTTTAGTCTATGTGATAAAAAATGAAAAGAAAAGAAAAAAAAAACAAAACAAAACAAAAACAAGGACACAGAATATAGGAAAAAGGAGGAAGTTGAAGTATCCAAAGTAACAGTGAAAACCACAACGGGAAAACGATTTTGCAGTCAGGTGCAATGTTACATAGGTATTGAAAATAATATTAGAAAAACATCCTTGCAGCTTTTTTAAGCAAAAGGCTTAAAATCAGTGGCGTAGCTAGGGGGGTGGTGGGGCGGTCCGCCCCGGGCGGCACTCATCTAAAGGGCGGCATTTGTGGGGCATTTATTTGAAAAATAGAGCCATATCCGACAACACCCTCCATCCTTTTAAGGGGGAAACGCAACATCTGTGTGATTACATAGTGGTTGTTATAACTAACGCAATCCCATTCAAAAATTAAAAATCGCTCAAAAAAGGAATCGATTTGTTTGGAAAATTAAGCGGCATGCGTCACTAATGGCGCTATTAAAAGAAAACTGTACAAAAAAAAACAACAACAAAAAAACACATAACCACTGCGCCTAATAATGGCCTATGTACTATTAATATCACCACGCCAGTTTTTGCGTTGAATTTCGACATGGGCAGAATGATGCGCTAACAAGTACCTACATGACATGGTGCTTCAAATATTGTGTTTAACCGCAAGTAGTGATTTATATTACTGTTTCAGTTTTAGAAAATTATTTTAAGGTAACTTACTAAAACTTGAATGTATTTTGTTTTTATTGTATTAAAGTAGCACACATAATTAGTGTTTTTCATTTAAATATTGTTATTCATTGAAAATGCTACATCGATCCATTTAAAGCAATGCGTAAATAATTTGAATGTTTCTATTTTATGGAAAATTATTAAGATTTAGCGCAAGAAAATGAAAATATTCAAATTTATCCGCTAATAAACATCACTATAACATAAATAATTTCGAAAAAGACACATTTAAATATTTCAAACGTCTTGCAAAAAATTGACATCTAAAGAAGTAACTAATAAAACGAGATCAGATGCTGGAACTTTACTCAGTTCAATGCAATATTTTTCTTTTCTATAATATCTCAATTTATGGGAAACCGTTTTCTTTAAAATAAATAATGCCAACCCATTTCATGGAATAAAGTTATGCGCTAATACAGAACGCTGTTATAGATTCAAGAAAGTTGTGGATATCAACTGAACGCCGTGCTGGAAGGAGAATAAGTATGAGTGGAGAAAATTCAGGCGACGGGGTTCTATCTTTAGAGCAAGACGTACAACGAGAAATGTTTTTATCTATGGATGTAATTATAAAAGAAAACAATAGAACCCGCTGATGAGTTGCATGTTTTTGCAAGAAAATATTCGTGTATAATACCATTTAATCTACAAATTGAAAATTTTTACCATTAAATAAATTTCTTTATTACCATTGACAAAGAACAGTTCAATTTGAACGAAAAGTATTCCAGATTTTTATGGCTGTCTTTGGGCCTGTCTTTGCAATTGCGGGGCCTTATGCAGTATGCGAAAATGGATGCGCCGGGCCCAGTTTGGGTAGGGATAAGGTATTAATAAGGATAATAAGTGAAAATTAAGATAGGTTGGGCAAATGAAAGCGTGGACCCACTGCGGCCGCATAGGTGGCAGTGGCTTAAGACCAGCCCTGGCTTTACCTACACTACAAGAAGAGGCATTATGTTAGAAAAACAGATAGGGAATGCCCCCTTGATCTAAATATATTAAATAGTATAGATTGGAAAATTCTTTACCCAAAATTATAATTTGCTAAGAATGTTTTCAACACTTGATATCAGTGTATCTAATTGTGAAAGGAGCTTCTCCAAACTGCAGTTTATCTTAGTTCCACAGTTAGTGATTTAAGACTACAAAATCTTGCAATATTGTCTAAAGATAGAACAAGATATTACAAATAATTTAAATTTTGATAACATAATACACAATTTCTCTATTATGAAAGTTAGGTAAGTAAATGTATAAATATGTTTAATATTATGTTTACACTGATATATACAATTTCTTTGTTTATAAAAGAAATCATATATTTATAAATAAAAAAATAAAAGCATTTTAATTGTTCATAATTTTGGGTGTAAATTTGGAATATATTTTTGTCTCATTTGGGGGGTGGAAGGCCTGCGACCTCAATAACTTTCTTGTGGCCTTTAACAAAAGCATCTTGTATTTTTAAAAATGTGTACTTATCATCTTATTCGGCCTCTTTTATTCATGCTTACTTAAATATGGCATGGAATGGTTAACATGTTCCACACCTTTTACTTTCACAGTGTACTTCTTTTCAAATACAATTATTTATTGATGTTTATTAATTTATAAAAACCATCATACGAGGAACTTAAGTTGCTGTCCTGAAATGACGTCCCGCGATTTTGGCGGATAATTCACCCCCTGCCCCCCTGGTCACACGTCGTCGAAAAAACTTAGACCCCTTCTTCAATGTGACATCACAAAGCTCCAGCCCGCCCCGCCCCCATAAAAGCCGTATTTTGTATTTGAAAATGAGCATATTTCCAATCAATGTTTTTGCCAATTAAATATTTTTTTAGTGTAAGGCTGCACTCTAATATCGTAACACGTGTGAAACCTGGTAAAACTTTATTAAATAAAGTTTCGGTAATCATATATTTAAGTGGAACTTTTATTTAAATTTGCGCGTTTTGATGTGACTTCAAATGTGTCACCCTCCCCCCCCCACATGTGACGTCATTTATGGACTCCCCTAAAAGGGCGGCAAATTGGAGACCGCCCCGGGCGGCAAAAGTTCTAGCTACGCCACTGCTTAAAATCTTCAGTGCTAACCCAAAAAAAAAAAAAATTAATTGCAAGAACATGTTAAAATAAATTATTAAGAAAACATCAAGGGAAGAAACGGCTAAGTGACATTTTATAAATTTTTTTAGTTATCCCCTGTATCTGATAGAGGATAAAAAATAGAATGGTGTGATTGAAGTTTTCTGAAACAATGAAATCTGTGACCCTATAAAAAAAATTCAAATGTATTTAGTTAATTTATAAGAAATCTGTATAATTTTGAACATTTAAACTTGAATATCTCAAAACTAAACAAATAGATCTATGACATAGCCGTTTTTTCTTTTGAGCTCTTCGTTTATTATATTGATATTTTCAAGTATGTAACCTCATTGAATATAATGAATTACGTTAAAAATTGTTCTTTATCTTTGAGAATTTTGATAAAAAATTGCCAGTATTCTTGTCAAGTTTGAAAATTGAGCTTTTTGTGAAATCTAAATGTTGTGGAAATCGTCATGAAAATAGGCGATAATGTGCAAAAAATGACGTCCTTTGACTTTCTATTATTACTTAAAGATAAGAAAATGCAACATAAACATAATTTTGATTATTCACCTTGCTCATTGCTCTGTTTGTGCTCTTGTACATAGAGACCATGAGCAGCAGCACAGAGTGAGGGGCATGAAACTAAAAGACAACATTCGATCTTTGTTGGCGTTAAATCCCAAATGGCCATTTTCTTCTGGTCCACATGTGTTCCCACAAAAAGAAAAGGATCTGAAATATTAAAAAAAAATAGAACATTCTTGTTTATTTTCTTTTTTAGTTCCAAGAATAGATGAAACGATTTATCTTCATACAACATCTCGAATCGTAATCGTAGTCGTTATATAAAATACGGAAGTTGCAATTCAAATTTAATTTTCAAAGGCGCCCCTCTAACTCCGTGATCATGGGGTATATCAGTGTTGCATCTAATGGGCGTTTCCAATTCATTCCGCTGCATAAGGAAAGTCGGGATTCCTTGAGACAACGATTGATTTCTTCCATTTGCAAAAATGGGAACCTCGGGAACGCTTTAGCCGCATCCCAAAGTTGATCTTTTTAAAGTAGTTTCCCGAAATATCCACCCCCTCCCCTCACACGTACGTACACACGTAGAGTAAAGTTAGGCTAGTTTTTGTCGTGATTTCTGTTTTGACAGTCATATTTCAATGATTCAGTCAATTTTTACTTCATAGATATCTCATAGGTCTTCTAGCCTAGGAGTAATGAACAATGAGTGGTGTCGTGGATTTAGTTCTTACTATATCCCTACATTTTCCACTTATTTATCCTGCACGCTGTCCACTGGACATAATTTTAATGTTTCCTACATGCAGCACGTATACCAAATAAAACTTTAAAATTATTTGTGTTCATTATGAAAGTTTCCATTGTCAGGGGTAAGTTTACGGTTTCGAAAATCATTGCCAGGTTTTCTAATGGCGAGACAACGTTGAACAGTTAACATTATCCCGTGTTCCCAAAATGATAAAAGGCAACGGTTAACATTATCCTCTTTATCAAAACGATAAATGGCATCCTTTAACATAATCCCCTTGCCACACGTGATGAATGACCTGAAGCGTAGGTGGGTTCTCCACGCCCTTGACTAATTTGTTTTTGATGCCCTTGAGAAATAGGTATAACAGTAAATTATACAGAAAAAAATTATTATTGGAGTATTAGCCATCAGTGCCCTTGGCAACTGCCCCGATGCCAAGTCGTTGTTACGCCTCTGTGAATGGCAATAGCCAACATAATCCCCTTGGCCCAACATGATGAATCACAACAGTTGAGATTATATGGGCCGTGTATAAGTTATGTCATAACTATGGGGTCCAATGGTCGCGTGATGGTAATACACAATTTTTGTGAGATAAGATTATTCAAAAAGTAAGTAGAATTTGTGAATTATTTTAATACCAATTTTTAGTGTTATTCAAATGCCTGGACTCCAAATGGGACAAAACTGTTATTATCGTTTGTTGATGTTGAACCGAGCGTCATTTGTTGAAGACGATGATAAAGATTGCAATATTATCTAGCAACTTCCTAACTGTGACATCATATTTCATTATAAGTTTTAACATAAAAGAGTTCCAACTTTGTAGGCCTAACAATGAGCATCCTTGTTATCTTTCTTTTATTACAGACGTTCCTTTTATACAGAAGATTATTTCGTCGTACGCTTATCCATGATTTGTGTGTAATCTTGCAATGTTATAAGAGTTTTATATTTTGATAGTGTGGTTACTTTTGTTTAGGCAACCTATTCTTCGTCCAAGTTCTTAACAAAGAGAACGATAATTTGTATGTGTTTGTTCTTGCACATGTATCAAGTAAAGTGATTTAATCCCCATGTCTATCTGAGGGTTGTATTAGATTATTTGTGTACAGTGTTTCAACGTTAAAATGTAATCGCTTTTGTATTATTACTATATTGTTCTTCTATCCTCTATTGTTTCTGGGATTAATGATTTCACTAAACGTGTTACTCTTGTAGGTTTGGAATATTTTCAAGTAATGAATCTTGAAAATCCTTTATAAATTTCTGCTAGTTAATCTGTGGTTTCTCTAGTAGATAGATTTTACACAGAAGACCGCATGTTATAGTAGTGGTTTTGAGGTAATGTAAGGAGACATCCAAGTTTTATTTTCGTATTCGTGTGTAAAAGTTTCTTTAGGTGAAGCTTAAAATGTGGTTGCATTTTAATGACGTCATTGACATGGGGATTCTAAGATAATTTCTCTGGTGGAGTTTTAATTAATGACGTCATTGACATGGGGATTCTAAGATAATTTCTCTGGTGGAGTTTTAATGACGTATTGACAGTTGACTTGCCGGGATATTCTGGACATTTATAAACTTTTAACTCGTTTATAATCTTAACTCAGTGGACTCTATAAATCTACTGATGACGACAGGAATTTCTTTATCATTTTTACTCCGTTACCCTCCCGCCCTCCCCCCACCCTCACCCCCATACGCACCCTCTTACAGACTCTGTATCGATGTCTCAAATGTCCCAGCAAAAAAAATTTTGAACTCCATTCCATTGTTAAGCCATGTAGATGAAGAAGCAGCGCTCTTTTAACGTGAATTATTTACACATCTATAAATCTTGTGAGCAGTAATTTCATTCATGGGCACGAGTGTTTTCAGGGGAGGCAAAAAATTCCGTTTCATACTTCGTCTCCCTTACAATAAGGCTAAAAATATCATCAACAGAGGCTCTAAAATTACAATTATTGTAAGAATAAAAACTTGAAAATCATGGATCTCAAAATATGAAAAGTCTTATACGCAAAATTTCCGGCCCTCCTTTATTTGAAATAAAGGACCAAATCATTAGTTATCAAGAACCGCTATTATTTCAGAGTCTAGTCAAAGTCAGTTGGTGTTTATTCCTCATTTAGTCTGTAACTTCAAGTCTAAGAAACACATTTGTGAAAAGGAAGATGAAATTCCAGAAATTGATATGGCGAACATTCATTGGATACTATAGATGACTAGGACACGTAACATAAAACGTAAAAATGATTCGCTTACACGAAAAGCGCAGGACTACTTCATAGTTTATATTGCATACACGGAGCACTGCAAATACCGAACATAACATTCTACTGCTTACACGGCACACATGAGTCTTGAACCCAGAATTCTATTGCTCGCCGGTGAGTGCTAAGCTGTAAATCACTCACACTGAACGCTGGACGATTGACATTGCCTAGAGATGAGATCGTTGCATCTGACGGGAGAGTATGAACATTTGAGAGCGGTCTCCTTTTTATTTATGCAATTTGTTTACAACTCTGTTCGGGGGGGGGGGGGGCTGGGCGGAGTTGATTCATTTTTTTTTTTTACTTTTCAGATTTATCTGAATGTTTTAAAGGAACAATTTGCGAATAACAATGAGAAATGAGAAGAATTTTTAATGTATTTTTTATTAATCATCTGTGCTTAAAGATTTGATGAAAACATGAGAAATAGATAAAAGTTAAGAGAGTGCAGTAAAAAATAAACAATGCCAGATGAGAGTGCGGTGTGTTTAAAGGTCAAGCAAGTAGGGACAGAGGAGTTGAGGAGTGAACGGTAGAGAAAGATTGATGAGTTAGGATTGGATGCAGTAACGAAAACACAAATACTTGAATGTCTTCGTTCAGCTGTCTACAATATCGTGTAGCACTTGATGATCTTATTGTTAAAGAATTTTATCGTTGCATTGTGTCAGTGACCGTCCAAAATCCGTGCAGACATTTTTTTAATCCTCGATTCCTATTGCTTCTCAATTTGTCTTGAGTAGGAGTGCGCAATGGCTCATGAAACATATTCCATTTGAGGTTTAGGATTTCTGGTGACACACATTGTGTCTCGTTATGTGAAGATGTCTGGTGACACACTTTGTGTCTCGTTGTGTAAAGATGTCTGGGGACACACTTTGTGTCTCGTGGTGTGAAGATGTCTGGTGATACAGATTGTGTGTCGTGGTGTGAAGATGTCTGGTGACATACTTTGTGTCTCGTTGTGTGAAGATGTCTGGTGACACAATGTGTCTCGTGGTGTGAAGATGTCTGGTGACACACTTTGTGTCTGGTGGTGTGAGGATGTCTGGTGACACACTTTGTGTCTCATTATGTGAAGATGTCTGATGACACACTTTGTGTCTCGTTATGTGAAGATGTCTGGTGACACACTTTGTGTCTCGTTGTGTGAAGATGTCTGGGGACACACTTTGTGTCTCGTGGTGTGAAGATGTCTGGTGATACAGATTGTGTGTCGTGGTGTGAAGATGTCTGGTGACATACTTTGTGTCTCGTTGTGTGAAGATGTCTGGTGACACAATGTGTCTCGTGGTGTGAAGATGTCTGGTTAGACGTGTCTCGTGGTGTGAAGATGTCTGGTGACACTTTGTGTATCGTGGTGTGAAGGTGTCTGGTGACACACATTGTGTCTCGTGGTGTGAAGGTGTCTGGTGACACATTGTGTCTCGTTGTGTGAAGGTGGCTGGTGACACATTGTGTCTCGTGGTGTGAAGGTGTCTGGTGACACACATTGTGTCTCGTGGTGTGAAGGTGTCTAGTGACACATTGTGTCTCGTGGTGTGAAGGTGTCTGGTGACACACATTGTGTCTCGTGGTGTGAAGGTGTCTGGTGACACATTTTGTGTATCGTGGTGTGAAGATGTCTGGTGACACACTTTGTGTATCGTGGTTTGAAGATGTCTGGTGACACATTGTGTCTCGTGATGTGAAGGTGTCTGGTGACACACTTTGTGTATCGTGGTGTGAAGATGTCTGGTGATACAGATTGTGTCTCGTGGTGTGAAGATGTCTGGTGACACATTGTGTCTCGTGGTGTGAGGATGTCTGGTGACACACATTGTTTCTCGTGGTGTGAAGATGTCTAGTGACACACATTGTGTCTCGTGGTGTGAAGGTGTCTGGTGACACACTTTGTGTATCGTGGTGTGAAGATGTCTGGTGATACAGATTGTGTCTCGTGGTGTGAAGATGTCTGGTGACACATTGTGTCTCGTGGTGTGAGGATGTCTGGTGACACACATTGTGTCTCGTGGTGTGAAGAAGTGTGGTGACACACTTTGTGTATCGCGGTGTGAAGGTGTCTGGTGACACACTTTGTGTCTCGTGGTGTGAAGTTGTCTGGTGACACATTGTGTCTCGTCGTGTGAAGATGTCTGGTGACACACATTGTGTCTAGTGGTGTGAAGATGTCTGGTGACACACATTGTATTTCGTGGTGTGAAGGTGTCTGGTGACACACTTTGTGTATCGTGGTGTGAAGATGTCTGGTGACACACATTGTGTCTCGTGGTGTGAGGATGTCTGGTGGCACACTTTGTGTCTCGTGGTGTGAAGATGTCTGGTGACACATTGTGTCTCGTGGTGTTAAGATGTCTGGTGACACACTTTGTGTATCGTGGTGTGAAGATGTCTGGTGACACACATTGTGTCTCATTGTGTGAAGGTGTCTAGTGACACATTGTGTCTCATGATGTGAAGATGTCTGGTGACACATTGTGTATCGTGGTGTGAAGATGTCTGGTGACACACATTGTGTCTCATTGTGTGAAGATGTCTAGTGACACATTGTGTCTCATGGTGTGAAGATGTCTGGTGACACACATTGTGTCGCGTGGTGTGAAGATGTCTGGTTACACATTGTGTCTCGTGGTGTGAAGATGTCTGGTGATAAACATTGTGTCTCGTGGTGTGAAGATGTCTGGTGACACATTGTGTCTCCTGGTGTGAAGATGTCTGGTGATACACATTGTGTCTCGTGGTGTGAGGATGTCTGGTGATACACATTGTGTCTCGTGGTGTGAAGATGTCTGGTGACACATTGTGTCTCGTGGTGTGAAGATGTCTGGTGACACACATTGTGTCTCGTGGTGTGAAGATGTCTGGTGATACACATTGTGTCTCATTGTGTGAGGATGTCTGGTGACACACATTGTGTCTCGTGGTGTGAAGATGTCTGGTGACACACATTGTGTCTCGTGATGTGAGGATGTCTGATGACACACATTGTGTCTCGTGGTGTGAAGATGTCTGGTGATACAGATTGTGTCTCGTGGTGTGAAGATGTCTGGTGATACAGATTGTGTCTCGTGGTGTGAGGATGTCTGATGACACACATTGTGTGTCGTGGTGTAAGGATGGCTAGTCACACAGATTTTAAAATGTTCTCAAGCAATACTTTTTTAAAAACTTGAGACACAAATCTGCAATGCATTGTATTGTCGGCTCAATGACATTAAAAAGGTTCAATTATCGCAGTGAGCATTGTTGTTGTTGTTTACTAGTGTTTATGTAATTCCCTGACTCTTTTATTGTTGTTTGACATATTTTATTTGTGTTGCTATAGTGTAATCATCAATTAAACCAATTTACACAAGTCTATTGATAATTTTCCTGGGGGCTCAGAGTTTATGTTGTATAATTCATTTATAGCCCCCCCCCTCCTTCCCCACACCCTACCCACGTTTAAGTCATTAAGCAAAGTGCCCATCTCTGCTGTTGACAAAAACTCAACAAAGTTCCAAGTATCGGCATGACGTCAATTCCTGGCTTTAACACGCGTCAAACCTAAGTAGATCTGCATTACACTCTCGACCTCACAATTTTCCTGTAATTGCTTATTGCCGATATTGTAAAACATGTACTCTCTAATGAGGCTTGCGTAGATTACTAAACCGTCACATGAAGTCCCAAGCCCCAAACCCATTTTTTGTACGCTTTTTCCCACAACAACAAATTGGGTGGAAATTGTATCACTTTGATATAAACAAATACACTATGTAGATTGCTTAATAAATCACTAATTGTTTGTTACAATAATATTATCAATAATGCTTTTTCATATAAAGAAAACTTATCTTTTTGGAGTATTACCAATTACTATTACAATGAGAAATGATTATATCTTTTGTTTAACATTCAAATTATTAATCTAATACTTTAATTAAAAAATAAATTTGTGTAGAAAACAGTGGTTATTTTTATTGATCTGTTGCCTACACACACCACACCAAATTACTCATCTTATTTTAGTTTCAGTGTTAATTTTTGTTTCAGATAACTACCAAAAAAATGTAATTGGAAGTATACGAATAGAAGGTAGCTGTTAAACAAACTATAGTGAACTAGCTATAGAGTTGTAGGCCCCTGTGAAGAACCTCATATGATAGAAGGTAGCTGTTAAACAAACTATAGTGAACTAGCTATAGAGTTGTAGGCCCCTGTGAAGAACCTCAAAATGGGGGGGGGAGTCAGATTAAATAGCAGTTTCTTATATATAGATCTACTTTAAATACAGTTTATGGCACATTTCAAGGCACATAGGTGTTGACATGACAGACCAAAGATATCTCAAATTAATGTTAAAATTTTGTTTGCTACTATTAATAAGAATTTAAAATAAATAATTAAAAATTAATTGATATAATTCATAGTTTTTAAAACGTTTTTGAACAATTTCCTTCTCTCCCCCTTAAAAAGTCAGCTTCATTTGTTTAGATCAAATCTAAAACAACTAATAATATTGTGGTTTGACCGCTTGGTTAGTCAGTCAAAGGGGAAGTAATGAACGGGAGCAGGGAACGAATTGGTGTTTATTGTGTGCAGCCTCGCGGCCCTGTATGGAACACTGTTAGCAGGTTGCTAGAGTGGCGTTATTTGAGGGGGAAAATAAGATCTTTGATAGGATGTATTCTAATTTAGGCTAATGCTCTATACTCTATACGTTAAATATCTTAACAATAAATGTGTTTAAAAGATGTTGAACATAATCATGAATTTTAATTTGATCACTTCCTTTAAATCTTTTTATTTTTATTAAGACCTAAATACATTTAAATTCATAAATCTATTTACGTACCTACATTTTTCTTTATATACAAATCTCTATAATTGAGTATCACTAAAACATCGGGGCTTTGCCTATGAACTTTTACATACATTTTCCTTTGACAGAGAGGAATGAGGGCAAAGGGAGATAAGTCAACTAAAACGAAGGACATTTCATTATCTCCCCTATGTCACGCCAATGTTTGCAACTTACCACACGGAAAAGATTTAGTGATAGATGACAGCATCTGGCGACAAGTGCAGCTATCAGGATCATAAATATTACATGCCGTCCGTATTGTTATTTAACACTTCCGCTTCTGAAAGCACCGTGTGAATCTTTATAAATGCCCACTCAAAGAATTAATACGTGTATACCACATGCAGAATATCTATCTTCTACATTTGACGGGTATTTATTCAAAAGAACTAAAAACCTTTGAAACAATACTGGCTTAAAATGGTAAATACATTTTATAAATGGCTTTTCATTCATAAACAATTGATTTATAAAATATAATTTCTCAATATATTCTTTTAAGAATTTTCATAGTTCTTTCCCTACTTTCAGGAGAAACAAAAAAGAATCCTATATTGCCTTAGGAGATTATTTTCAGAGTATTACTAATGCCCTATACAGATAGAAGTAAGACTTAATAATTGTTCAAGAAACGTGAATATCGGTTTCTACTTTAAAATTTTTGAAATGATTGTTCAGAAATTTTAATTACTATTTTCTAATTATGATGCACTTTTAATCTGTAAATTTTCCACAAAAGCAATACGTCCCCCCCCCCCAACCCAAGAACTTTGAGGGACAACTGGCATGGCAGAGAATTAGCTTTCAGTACTTTGATTTTATGAATATCAACATTAATAATAGTAGTATTAAACGACTGACAAGATAAAATGCAAGTCTATATTAAAGCCTATTATGCGATTGACGTTCTTTCAATGAAGACTAGTAAAAGCGTAGTACAAAGAAAATCTGCTCAAGAGTTTAAATGAAAACATTTAATAGCCGATGATGAAAACCAAAGTACCCGTTGAGGGTCGGGTTACTCCGAAGCGGTCGTTTCGTCCCCTATTCAATTAACTAACTAGCAACGCTGTTGAGCGGTGCCGGTTTAGGGCCAGGAGCGCCAGTACGGAATCGCAAAAGGTACCGCCAGGAAACGCTTTTGGACGCCAGCTCTGAGGAAACCTTGCGGTGGGGGTTTAACCCTAGGTAGGTCAGTGATGATCCCCCGCTTTGCGGCGATCCTAACCATTGAGACTCGTAAGCTTTGCCGGGGTGGCGCCAAGGTGATACTATGTTGATAGCGAGTCATAGTAGGGAATTCCACCCCTCCCTCGGGAGGCACACTTTAGTGGGAGGCGTTTTCGACCTAGTGTCCTGGACGCCCAGGCGGCCGCTTGTAGCAGCGACCGCTCCGGGGGGGGG
>MUZC01000397.1:418478-435657 GCA_002072015.1 Radix auricularia | reverse complement strand
TTTCAACTAAACTAACTGCTGTAGACTGTCGTACATCGCTCCTCAGCGTTACGTTACAAACATACAGAACCACACCACTGGGTGTTTATATATATTAATCATTTAAATACCAGACATAACTAGATATCTATAAGGATGTTCATTATAATACGTAGCGCAAGAAAATCCGAAAATATAAAATTCTAGTTATGTCTCGTAAAACATGTTTAATATAATGCGCACCAATCGGGAATATATTTTATTAAAAAGTAATGTCAATATAATACGCACATTTTTGCGCGACAGGCAAAGTTGTTCAATATAATACGCACCACGACACTCTAACACAAAAATTAACATGTGACATATAGACAAATAAAGATAACCTAAAAATTCAATAATTTAATTACAGCACAATCGAGCGATCTGAAATTTGGATACATCATTTTTATCATCTGCACGAGTCTTCCTGCAAATTTTCAGCTCCCCAGAATACGGGGAAGTGGGTTAAAAATCGATCCAAAGTTTGTTCGACATTCAATCCAGGCCTCAGACACCACGACTTAACTTCACATGTAACAGCCCTCGGTCCAACAGACCGACCCTGGGCAACGCTAAGTCTCGTGTACAACTCCGTACACCTTAACTTCAATATCAACAGCCCTAGGTCCAACAGACCGACCCTGGGCAACGCTAAGTCTCGTGTACAGCTCCGTACACCTTAACTTCAATATCAACAGCCCTCGGTCCAACAGACCGACCCTGGGCAACGCTAAGTCTCGTGTACAACTCCGTACACCTTAACTTCAATATCAACAGCCCTCGGTCCAACAGACCGACCCTGGGCAACGCTAAGTCTCGTCTCTCTTGTGTTCACTTGTCCCGTGTTCACTTGTCCCGTGTTCACTTGTCCCGTGTTCACTTGTCCCGTGTTCACTTGTCCCGTGTTCACTTGTCCCGTCTTCACTTGTCCCGTCTTCACTTGTCCCGTGTTCACGCGTGTGCCCCGTCGACTTGTCTTCACTGCTTAGACACACCCGAGTTATATCCCCGTGGGCCTGGACTGACCTTGCATGGACTCTGATCCACGCCCCCAACGTGAATCTCGTTCACAAAACATCACCCATGAGCTTGTGTCCACGTAGACACATCACTTTTACAAACAGTGATTCTCATAACCCTGGCAGTGAATATATTTTTTTAAAGTAATGTCAATGTAATGCGCACCTTATTGCGCTACATGAAAGGTTGTTGAACATATTACGCACCACAACACACTATCTAAATAATTAACATGATACACAGAGATAAAATATCTGATAAAAATAATACAGAGATAAAAATAATTTAAAAATTCAATAATTCAATTACTGTCCATTCGATTGATCTGAAATTTTGATAAATCTTTTTTATCATCGGCATGAGTCAGCCTGCAAAATTTCAAATCGCTAGCTTACGAGAAAGTGGGTTAAAAATCTATTCAAAGCTTTTTCGGCAAGCAAACACATACGGTCGGTCGCACGGGCTCAGACAGAACAAGTTAATATAAAGGATTTAATAAAAATGCAATCAATTCTATGTAATTACTATTGACTACTGATATAGCTTTTGATTAAAAAAATAATTATGTTATTTGTAGGCACTAAAGTCGTCAGGGCGTTGATTTTGCTAAGCCGCGATTTAGTAACATCTGTTTTGCTTTATTAGTCAATATTACCGAACAGACCAGCACAAATATTTTGTTTACTTGTAGGTTAGGTTCGAGTGTAGAAAAGAGGAGGTAACGTTTATGCTTGACTCTGTAAAAGAATTATTTATTGTTTTATACTCCAGATCTCAAAGTTTTTAATGAACAAGAAATTTATTTTAATTGACCCATTTTGAAATTATGTTCTAGAACCTATGATGCTATTTAAATTCGTTATTCGTCATTTGGTTTAAAGAAAATTGTCAGCTTTTGGAATGTGAATTGTGATGGTAGATTAATCGTAATATCATTGAGGTGCCAATATTCGGTTCAAGTAATGATCTCAAAATGGTGTTCGTTTTTTGCAGCTTGTTGCTATTTTATGTGAAAGGCAATGTGCAATATATAAATGATGTTACCATCAATTTCTATGATGATTTCATCTGCTGTGTTACATTCTGTAATGTAAATAAATTTGTGGGCATGTTTGTACGTTCTTTTTAATTCTGTATAGGAATAGTAGAACTAATAAGTCAGTGCTCTGCAAATCTGTTTATTTATATCGCACAATATATAGGCTTTGTAGGCCTCGATCAGCTGATCATAAAAATAACTTTACATACATTACAGCGCTTTGTAATTGACCCATAGGAATATCTAGACCACCAGAAATGAACTAGGGCCTTAGCAGACTTTAGAGAAAACATGATGAAAAAATAGGAAGCTCATTGGAGTCGTTACCAGAATGAGAAAACTGGTATCCTAATGAAAGCTGCCCTCACGGGTGGAATATTTTTGAGTCAAGCAATATGGCGATGGGCCCCGCCCACTGCATTCTGCCGCTAGCAGCCATCTGATAGCAGCCCCCACCCCCAGCTAATGAAACTTCCTTGCCACAGGATGATGCCAGGACCTGAAACTTGCTATTGTGACTCTTCTCGATAAAATTGTCAAACTCTGAACTCTCCGCGGTCATAAAAATAATAGGGACCACTGAGTTAACATGTTTCAAGCCAATGTTATTTATAAGTTTTCTTTCATGTGAATGAATGTTTATATGTCTGTTGTTTTGTTTAAAATATGAACACACTGAATTCTTGAAATGGCTTCTTTTTGTGTTAAAGTTTCTCAGGGTTTACATTGCCTCTTTTACAAGTTATTCATATGCCCGTCCCATAATCCCGTCCCATGACCCCGCCCCTAACCTCAAAATCACCAACGCCCAGAAATATATTCTCAATTAATTCCTACGCACATAATATAGCGGGGGGGGGGGGTCGTAATTCCATTACCTCTATTGCGAAAGATAATAATGTTGTTGCGGAACATACTGGATAACAATTACTGTAGCCGTAATTAAAATTTTCCATCCGCACCCACAGTATATATAGATAAGGATGTCAAAATAATTGCTTAGAGAACAAATCAATGTCTATACCACAGTAAAAATCTGTTTTTCTGTTGAGACTTGACCATAGCAGTTTACGTCCTTTTGGAAATTATGATCTAATCAATGTTATTTATTTTTTTGTGAGCTACTCTTTAAAACTAAGATTGTAATAATTTAATTTTCGCTTTTAAGCCCTCTTTTTTGGACTAGACACAAACCATAGATAAGCGTAGGACACAATAATTTTCTGTATGGAAGTAGCGTCTCTAACAGATAAGATCAGATAAGATAAAGACGCTCATTATACACAAGATCTATGCGTCCTAGACTTATCCATGATGGCTCCATGGTTCGTGTCTAGACTTGCATATTTTATTCGAGTTTTAAATGTTGATAGTCTGTTTTCCCATTTAAATAAGGCTACGCAATCTAATTCCGAAAATCTAATATATGTATTCTCTGTGTAATTGCGTTGGTATTAGCGTACATACTCTTTCTATATCTTGTTCGTTCATAAGCCGACCATCGCCTTCTCTTGGAAGAAAATAGTTTTTAAAATGTGTAACCCGCTCCTAAGCCGACCAAAAAAAATAATACAATAGCGTTAACCGTTAACGAAATCGTTCACATTTTTTTTTAAAAACTAGAAGCTAAATCGGACAAAATGTGTAAAACAAGTTAATGTTAAAAATTTCACAAAAATAAATAAAATGACTAAATAAGAAAAGTGCAGAGTGCAGATGTTTAATATTTTATAGCTTCTGGTAGCGCAGTCGAATCTTGTAGAATGTAGACAAGGACCTTGATCTACAATAACAACACCGATATTTAATGTACATATAGAAATCACATATGACCCGCTCGTAAGCCGATCCCCCCCCCCCCAACAAGTCGGCTTTAGAACGACTGTATACGGTAAATATATCGATTCTCCAACAGTACATTCTTTTCACTTTGCTTAAGTAATGTGATCAAAATCAAACATTGTTTAAGCTTTTTAATAAGGCAGATACTGATTTTTAAAATGTTGCTCGATTAATCAGGGAAAATTTGTATCGAGATTAATTTCTATTAATTATACATGTATACGCATAAATAAATCCCATTATTTGCAATTCATTATTTGGCGGAAATTGGTTAAGTCGCTGTAATTCCTTAGCTTTCAAATTTTGTGATGAAACACATCCATTACGTTCTGCTTTGCAAGAATTAAAGACAAAAAAAACTTTTGTTTACGTACGCACACCTAAACAAATATAATAATAATACGAAGGAAAAGTATGTAAGTAACACAAAATATAAATTATTAATAAATTGAAAAATAAATATTATAATTTTTTTCTTAAATTTTAATCGAATGTTAATCGATCAAATTAATTTAATGGATTAAAAATGTAACGATTAATCGATTAATTAATCGTTAATTACCGAAGCCCTACTTTTTAAAGGATTGTATTATGTTAATTTAGTCTAAACTATATTTAATTATACTCATATACGAGTATATTAATCTCGCGTTATTTTCATGCAAGTATAACTAAATCTATACATTCTTATTAAAAGTTATAATTTACATTGGAAGGGTTTTATTAATACTATTTTTAACAGTATCATAGCAAACTAAAATAATAATGTATGTGTGCTGAAGTAACAAAGAAGAGGTACTCATTAAATAAAGTTTAAGGTCATGAGCATTTAAGGTTGGAGCAATTAAAAATTTAAAAATATAATCACCTATTGCTTTTTCAAGCATAATTCTTTCCTCCCTTAATCTTAAATATTTCTATATTTTTTAGAACATCTCTTTAGCGATGATATTTTTGAGGTGGACACATGTGCTGCTAGTGGCTCTCTACTTCCTGGTAGCCCCGGGACACACAACGTCAGACAGATGCTCCAATCCCGTTCCCGGGGTGCAGAAAATGGTCAAAGGGGTGGACATCACAAAGCTGGACCTAACCCCATCAGAACCAGGTTCAGATGGTTTCAGAAGTCCAGTGGTGAAATTAACATGCAGTGATGGAAATACGTGGCGTACTGTGCATGGAAACGATGAATTTCAACTCCCTGACCAGGTAGATACATTCTTTTAAGTATGGCTTCAGGCTTGTCCATGGGACATAATTTTCGGTCACATCCCATCCAATCCCATGGCAACGTCCCATGGGAATCCCAAGGGAAAAACACTTCAATGGACAAGCCTGGCTATTATGCATTGGGTGAAGGGTGAGTTTTAATTTTTAGACCCAGTGGTTGTATTCTTTAAGTCACTTGGCGAGCTTGAATTTCAACCTTTATTTGGTTATCAAAAGGATTTCAGATTTAGAGGCTGCTCTAGTTAAATACAGTATCTTTCTCGGGGCATTTAAATTCAGATCAAATAAAATCCTAACTATGGTACTAAATCACTATTTAAGTATCTCTCTGTATACGATTACTGTCGAACATGGTTATGTCGACAGCCTAGGTGTTTGCCTAAGTTCAATATAATGTCAATGAAATTAAATTTTATTATTGTTAATTAAGTAAAAACAATGGTTTTTTTTTAAATCCTTTTCCTTATATAACAGCTTATTTTAAAGTTTACACTCTGAATATAGTCTTTATATGGAGAATTTTGTGGTAAAAAAGTAAACTATTATTAATTTTTAATAACTAATTATTTATTAAAATATCGCTAGTATTGGTGTAATCATTTTCCTTCTTTGAAATCGCTATTTTATCGATTAAAATAATTTTAATCGATAATTATTTTACCGATTAATCGAAAAATTAATCGTTTTTTCCGCATTCCTAATATATATATCATCATCATCATCATTTGTACATTTGGGTTCCTTGTGGAACATAGGGTCTCTGTCAAAGCTCGCCACTGTGCACGGTCCCTTGCCAGTCGCTTCAATTCTTCCCAGCTCTTTACAGTTCTTCCAGCCTCATCTAATATTCACCGTTACCATGTATGCTTGGGTCTTCCTCGCTGGCGTTTTCCCTGGAGGTTCCAATCTGAGGGCTACCTAGCCCTGCAGTTATCTTTCCGAAGGGTGTGTCCAATCCATCTCCACTTTCTTTCCATGATCTGTTGTTCTACTGTCCTTTGTCCATACCTCTCCCACTGTTTGGAGTTTTCGACCTTCTTGAACCATTTTATTTTCAGAATATTTCTGAGGCATCTGTTAACAAAGTTCTGGAGTCTATTTTTTGTTATCTCTGTCGTTCGCCATGTTTCGGATCCATAAAGTAGGACCGTTTTAACGTTGGTGTTAAAGATCCTTACTTTTGTTTTGACAGAGATGTATGTAGATCTCCAGGCCTGTTTCAGATTGGCAAATGCCTGTCGCGCCAAATTTATTCTTCGTTCGATCTAATCATCTGTTCCCCCTGATACACTGACCACACTCCCAAGATAAACAAAGTTGTTTACTTGTTCCAAGGTACAGTTCGCTACTTGTAAGTCTCCATCTTGCTGGTAGTTAATTTTCAAAAAAAAAAATTATTTTTTTTAATATTGATATTAAGTCCTATTCTTTACCCAGTCTTTATCAATGCTGTGAGTTTGTCATGCATGTATATATAATATAATATATATATAAAGGATATTAAGGGGCCCGGCTCCAAAATGAGTGATAATTTATTATTTTTTATTGCCAATGTACTCAAACTCAAGTTATAGTTATCAATATCGGGTAAAATTGATTAAGGGAATTAAATTATTAAAGTGCAGTAAAGAAGACATTCGGTGCCCCCTGTCCCGATAAAATAAACATTAGGAGTTCAGTGCCTTATAGTAATTAAATATAGACTCTTGAGTTCATAAATACTAAGATGGGCGAAATTCATGAATGTTCTTAGTAACTTACTCTTACAATAATGTTGATACAGCTAATATAAGAAGAAACGACATTTAAGGACACCTGAGCCAAATCGGTGAAAGATGTCAATTTAAAAAAACCTGTTCATTTAAATTCAATTTCATCATGGATATATTCCTCAAAATCGTTAAAAATTGAATGGGGTAAATATCTTAATCATATAACAATAAAGATATATGAGGCCCCGCCCCTAAGGAATGGAAATGAGATGTCCAGTGCCTTATTGCCTTTCATATTGTCTATAAAGTATGTATGTGCTAAGTTTGGTCAAAATACATTCATTTTCCATGTAGCTAAGGCTTCAATTAATTTGTATATAGCTCATATAGGAAAAAAAATCATTAAGGGCCCCCCCCCCCCGAGTGTCAATGTTCAATTTTTTTTTCACACAAACCATTCCGGAAGCATACTCAACAATTTCCTAAAGTTTCATCGTGATCGAATGAATGGTTTAGTCTGCTATAACGGACAAACATACACACATAATATACTTTATATTTATATATATATATATATATAGTAGGGATGTGACGGAGCTGATGAAGATCCGCATCCGTCGGATTCGGATTTGGCAAATATAAATCCGTCGGATTCGAATGCGGATGCGGATTTGGACAAAACTTGGCTAAAAAGGGGAGTACCTATACCAAGGTGTCAGTTCCGTGCCCCCCATAACAAGAAGAATTTTTAATCACAAAAATAATTAATTCGAAAACATTGCATATTGCAGTTTTAAAAGATAAACAAAATGAATGAATTTAATTCCACCAAAGTAATTTGAACCTAAATTTTGTTTAAAATGCTTAAAATCAAGTAAAAAATTAAAACAATTTGACAAAAAACATTTAGCGACATTAAAAACTAAGTTCTTAAAATTGGAGAGTTATGAGAGCATTAAACAAAATTAAAGATACTGTTTATACTCACATTCACATGAAGCCTCAGTAATTGAAATTAATTAATGTCAGATTAAACTTCAAGAACACCGGTTTCTCTGCATTGTCTGTCAGTAGTCTGCTGCGACGGTCACCTATTCCGAGGTTTAGAAAACTCGGATGAAAACAATTTCGTGAGAGGCGTGTATCTAAAATACGTTCATGATTAAATACGACGTCTAATCTATAGACAGCTGAGTAAGGGTCTAGGAGTTTAGTTTTATCTGTTTTCTTTATTTCGGGTTTTCGAAAGTCTCTAGGTTTCTTTTTTTTTTTTTTAGTTACGATTTCTACGGCCGTTTTTCATCTGAAAACGGTAATTTTTCAAATTCGAATCCGACGGATTTTAAAAACAAAATCCATCGGATTCGAATTTGCTCACAAAACGTCGAAGTTCGAATGTCGTCGGATTCAAATTCGAACTTCGTCACATCCCTAATATATAGACTATCTTTAAAAAATTTAACTGATTTTTTTAAAAAATATAGTTAAAAATTAAGCTAAATTAAAACTTGTAATATGTTAAGGGACCGTCCATAAATGACATCACGCACCTACTAGGGGAAAGGGTTCACACTTTTGTGACGAGGGGGGGAGGGGGTTGAAGAAATGTGACGTCACATTAAAAGGGTAACTTTAAATAAAAACTTACACTAAAACATTTGGTAGCTTACAGTTTATTTTATAACTTTTTTTTTCTTTTTAAAACCATCAATGCTTCTCAAAGTGCTGTCGGTAGGCCATCAGACTCTGGTTTGCGTAAGTCATCAAGAAATCAAAAATAAATATAATTATAATACATCTACTTAAATTTGAGAACCCACAAGACAACGTATGAAATTGTTACCCAGCGTCGTTTGATGTTGGCATTAGAGCATGTGTGATGTAGCCACTTCTCCGTTTGGTTCTCTTGCGACAGGGGTCGGCGAACTTTTAAGCCCATTATCCAACTAAGGCCGGCTTTAGGCACAGGCAAACTAGGCAGCAGCCTAGGGCCTCCGATTAGTCTCATCATTAGTGGGGGCCTCACACCAGAATCGTTCCATATTTATATATTTATTTTTCTATTACATTTAGGGCCACCTAATTCACTTCGCCTAGGGCCTCCCATTCCACAAAGCCGGCCCTGATCCAACAATATTCAAGTTTATTTGTGTTACCCCCCCCCCAGGCTCGAGATCCTTCCCCCATTCGCACATGAGTCGGGGATCTGTGGGAATAGCGTAATCCCCCCCCCCAATGCAACTGGTGAATTTTAGAATCATGATATGTGTGTAAAAATGATGCCAATAGTATTATGTGAGGACATTTTAAGTCAAAACGACTTGGAATATTAATTAATTTATTCATTTATTTTTTTTATTTTTTTTTTTTATTTTTTTTTTTTTTTTTTTTTTTNGGGGGGGGGGCAGGAATCTATTTGATAAAATGATACACGTTTTACGTTTGATAAAAATTTTGATTGGTTTTTGGTCTAACGCCCCTGTCCATTCTAGATATTATGATAAATGTGCCTATTTTAAAATTAGTCAATGTATTATTAACTTTATTGAATGCAATTCTTCACATCGCAATTCCAGTAAGAACAAAACAACTCTATTTTCTTAGCTCAGTTTTTAAAGGCATTAATTTTAAATGTCACAGAAAGGATACTTTATACAGTCACGTCATGAGGATTAAGATTACTATGGTGGATTTAGGTATCTTCGTATATTACGTAGGTAAGAAATCTACA
This sequence comes from Radix auricularia, assembly GCA_002072015.1. NCBI lineage: Eukaryota > Metazoa > Mollusca > Gastropoda > Lymnaeidae > Radix > Radix auricularia. The sequence continues at coordinate 426,062 of MUZC01000397.1, read as the reverse complement.
AAATTGTCAAATTTTTTAAAAATACATTTTTTGGATGGAGCCGGTTCAATACTGGGCATATGTTCCAAGCGTACACGTACACATGACGTATTTTAATATATCTAGTGGAGTGGATGGGATGGTATATGTCCCAAATGACTCTGAATTATCCCCAAGAATTCCCTTTTGACCCCAGATGGGGTAATTTACCCATGTTCGACGACCTCTGTTTTACGGATTGCTCATCAGTCAATTGAGTGATTTTTTAAAAATACATTTAAAAAATATTATTTTTAAATATTTTTTTCCAAACAAAGAATTCAATAGTGATGATTAATAGTCAGTGTTTAATTTGTATGTAAACAAAGGATGTTACCAGATTTTGTTTTTTGAAGGAGGGTTATTAAACGTTTTTAAAAAACGGACCGGTTCAAACAGATACCTAAATGTAAAAATTATGAAAGTTTATGTTAATATTATTGTTACCCCCGAAGAAGAGCGGATGCTAGGAAATTTTATATGCCCACAATGATTCGGCATTACCCCCCAAGAGTTCCCCTTTCACCCCAAATAGATAATTTACCTCTGTTCCCCGGCCCCTCGGTGAAACCGCACAGAAAGCGGTAACAAGTAAAAATTTATTTTCATTAGTTTATTTTTTTTTTAAATTTTAAAAAACCAAAACAAAAAAATGAAGGAAAACTGTCACTATAAGAGCAAACTTAATTTGAGGAATCATCCTGTATCTGTCTTTATATTCTATCAACAATGAAATGATCCTTAAAATATCAATAGTCACTCTCACGAGCTTGAAGGTTAATCAAATCAAAGGGTTTTTGACATTACCGCTGTATTGTTCGTTAGCTGTTTTGCTATGTCTTTGCAACTAAAAAAAAAATTTTAATTATTTTTGTAATAAAATAAGCCGAGTTTATACTTAGTCTTATAGGGCTTAAGGCTTAGGCCATGTAAGGGCTAATTTCGCTATCACGTAAGTTCGGGGAAAATCAAGTCAAAACGGGAAAAGAATGCACGGGTAGATCTACTTGGTGAAATGGAAAAATTCCTGTCGGTCGTCAAATACGAACAAATTTGAGAAGCACTGTCCATTTATTTATGTCGTGTTACATAGCTTTACGCGTGTTATGGTATTACTATGGAGACCTACTTTTTAAAAATTACTTAAATGACAAAATAAGTGATTTGAAACATACTTACTTAAAATGGAAAAAATGTGTCTTTTTTTTATTTTTATTTTTTTTATTTTATTTTTTATTTTTGGGTGGGGGGTCAAAGCTTTGTGACGTATATTTGGAGGGGGGTATAACTTTTTGTGACGACGTGTGACGAGGGGGGGTGCAAAATAGGCCCCTAAATACAAATACTGTTTCTTTTTTTCTTTTTTTTTAATATTTTAAAAAAATAATTATTTTAATTGTAATAAGTTTTCAAATATAATTTTTTGCAACTGATTGGACCCTTATGTTACTTGCCTTGAAATAACACTTGAGAAATGAGACTTAATAGTATTTTCCATTGTTAATGTACATTTTTTTCCAGTCGCATAACTTTAATTTTTTAATTATTATTTTTTTATTTGTTTGTTTGTTTGTTTGTTTGTTGTTTTTGCTGTTGTTGTTGTTTTTGTTGCGTTTTAAAAAACACAAGTTAGTTCAGAATAGTGTTATTTTTAATAGCTTTAAGACAGGGGAAAAAACTCAATAATACAAAAAATGTCAATCGCCTGTTGTTACTTCCATTGAAATTTCCGCTTTAATGACTTCATACATCTTTATTTTAGCTTCAATAAAAAAAAATTATCTATTAATTAATCGGTAATTTTTCAAAATGTATATAATTAATTCAAATTAATCGATAACAGCCTTAGTATTTTTTCTTTACTTTACGGTATCCAGGCTAGAGGACAATTAGAAAACTATACTATTAAACCATTTCTTGGTTAAAAGGAACCGTCCAGCCAAATTTAGTTCCTGTCCATTTTATGGTTTCTCGTGATAGTAGAGCTAAGAGGTGAAACAAAGCTTTAATATAATATAAATGTAAACACCTACTGAGCTTTATATATTCGATTTTAATTTTCTACTTTTTTAAAATTTGAACTGTATACATACACTTTTTGCATTTTATTGCAATAAGAAGTAAATGCAAGAGTCTGGTTATGCCAGATGTGAAAAGCCAAAGTTATGATTGATTTTGACTAAAATGTGGCCTGATGGCGTCATCATAGTAGCCGAGGAGCGAAGGATGGAGGAGCCTGCAGAGATAAGTCTAGGAGAAAGGCCAAAATATTTGGAAGCACAGAACTCGCGTGTAAATGTGGTAAAGACTGTAACTCAAGGTTAGGACTGCACAGCCACTCGAGGAAATGCAACCCAACCCAACGGTGATGCACCATGCAACCCAAGCCAACGGTGATGCACCATGCAACCCAAGCCAACGGTGATGCACCATGTAACCCAACCCAACGGTGATGCACCATGTAACCCAACCCAACGGTGATGTACCATCGTCTAACGAGACGGAAGGATGCCGATGATGGTGACCTTAGCACTTTAAGAACTATGGTCTTCTGGTTTTATAAGTTTTCTAAGAAAGATCGCAGCAATGTGATGCCACTCCTTAAAAATAGACTTTGATTATATTATAATGTATTGATGCAACAACCGACTTCAGATATTTCAGCATCGAACATAGATTTGGTGTAATTCTTTTGTTTTGTGTCGATACTAGCGTCAAATCTGATTCTGGTGGTTTTCAATAATGAAGGATTAGATATAAATAAAATGTTAGTAATAATATTGTACCGACAATAGCAAACTTGTTTTATCAAAAATGGCTGTCGCGTGTCGAAAATTGACTCTAGATATCAATATTGCATTAAATCTTTTTTTAAATGGTTTTACATATTTTTTAAAATAGTTAATTCGTTAATTTTTAAGAGTCGTGCAACAGATTATTTATAAAGGGAAATTATAATAATAACAATAAAAAATCTTTTTTTTTCCTTTTCAAGGTTTGGGAGATAACGTCCCTACCAGGTGGCTGGCTCGCCGCTGAAACAAACATTTACAAATCCTACCAGGAACTCAGGGAAAAGATGACACGGGATGTAGGTGGAGACGGGTCGATCTGGAAATTTGCTTTTTCTGCAAGTCACTCCTACACGACGATGCAAAACACAATCACTAACAACTCTAAGTACGTCTCAGAGGTTTCTGCATTTGAGTCAGCCACAAGAGTTGATTTTGATCCAGGTTGGGTGCTTGAGATGGATAAATTCGCTAAGATGTTTCTAGATAAAAAGATTTCTGGGACGTTTGAGAACAACCAGTCATCTTATTTTTCATTTATTAAAAACTTTGGCACGCACTATTTCTCTTCGGCCAATTTCGGAGGCTTTATCAAGGAAGTGCTGGAGACAAAAAACGACTTTTTTTTTTCTAGGTCAGACTCTGATGTCCAGACTAACGCCAAAGCTTCATTTTTAAATATTATTTCTCTTCATGGAGGCCAAGTTTCAAGCACTACAAATGTAGATGAGACATTTTCAAGTGCCACAACATATTACGCTCAGTACTTTGGTGGAGACAGCAACTTGCTAGCTCAGGATGGAATTCAGAAATGGCAGCCGACTGTTGACAGAGATCCTTGGCTATTTTCTGGTAAACTTGAACCAATCAGCGAATTGATAGAAGATGAGGAGAAAAGAAGTTCAATGGAAAGGGCTGTGGAGAATTACGTGTTGAGAAGTTACTTAAATGAGTTAGAAAGATTGGTCTACGCAGCCAAGACAAAGTCCGATGACTCCACCATCTCGGCCTTACAACAAAAAGTCTCTGACATGAAGAATAAAACATTCCTAGTTGAAAGTGAAGTAGACAACCTGAGCTCAGAGGTTGAAGAGCAGGTTATAGTTCCAGAATGGTTTAAAACAAACACGCAACTCTGCTACAAATGGTGGGGGGACGATGACCCTGGCCAGTGTGGTGGAGGTGCTGACAACCTGCTCTGTGCCAAGCCAAACAGGATGACACCTGTGTACAGGGATGACACAGATAAAAGGAATGGTGGGTGTCGAATGCAGTGGGGAATACAGTCGACAGGCTTCCCGTCTTGGTTTAATGAGGTGAAAGTCTGTTACCAGTGGTATGCTGATGGTGATGGCGGTCAATGTGGTGGTGGGGCTGAAGCTCTACTCTGTGCTGGAATCAATGAGTTTTCCTCTCCGTATCGCGATGACACTGATCAACGCGATGGAGGTTGTCAAATGTCATGGAAACTCGAAGTTCCTAGCTCTGCTCCCATTTGGTTGAAGACTGCAAAGATCTGCTACTCTTGGTATCCTGATGACGACCCTGGCCAATGTGGGCCAGCATCTTCCAGAAACTTGTGTGCAACAGCCAATCAGTGGACAGACAACTATCGTGACGATACGGATCACAGAAATGGTGGCTGTCGCATGAGCTGGGGAATACAACTTGTCTTTTAGATCAGTAGTTCCCAACCTTTTTATCTTCGAGGACCGGTCAAAGTTTTATAATTTTACCGTGGAGTTGATTAATTATACATTATTTTAGATAGTTTCGATTTGATATTTTCTATTTTAGTGTATTTAAACAAGCTTACAAAATAAAATTCGGTTACACTAAAATGAATAAAACTTGATTCAATATTTTAACTTACTAAAACGTGAAATCAGTAAGAGCCCTGGGCTTGTTTCTCTGCAATATAAAGAGGATGCACATTGGCATTCGTTCTTATAAAGTCATTTTTCGGATCGCTCTTCCACTTTTCCATAAAATGAATTTTGCGCTCTTCTATTTTTTTACTCCGTACATTTGCACGGAAAGACAGAGTGTTATTTCGGCCCTTCTTGAAGTAACTATGTCATGATATATGTACTCCAAATGAAAGACACGGTAAAAAACTAAAGATACAAAGTTTGTTTCTGATGAAAGGGATTTAAATAAACTTGCTATATGCATGATTTCAGCTGGGTTCGAATTTGAAATTGGGATTTATATAATCAGGTCTTTGTAGAACTCCTCGTTGCTTTTCAGTCATGAAGTTCCATTTTAAGTCAATCAGCTTACAGTTTACTTAAAATCATGTCAGAAATGTCCTCAGCTGTTTAATTTATTATTCCGGTAAAATCTTTGAAAGGTTCTACAACTTCTACTTTCTGATTTTATACTTGGCATATCTTATAGCTTGAATTGTTTGATCTTTATGTGAAATATCTGGAGCGATGTGGAGTACAATGAAATATTTGGTTTTTTGACCGGACACATGATTTGATGGTGACATCACTTGAAATTTAAGTTGAAATATAACAGATTTAACATTTTTAATTTATAAATTTTAATTTTTACATGATGTTCTTGGAGTATTGGATTGTACTTTGTACACATTCAAAAATAATTGCTTCTATTTGCACTTGTCTTCTCAGTGGTGATGAAATGCAAATACTCTATTTCGCCAGGAATTCAGTAATGTCAAACGTTCTAAAAAAGATCTTATTTTTATTACAATTTTAATTGTTTGTTTGTTTGACACAATCTCTTGCTGTCCCTCTTTAATTCTGTCCTTTTAATTAATTATGAGGAAATTTGTCACCACCAACAATGTGCTGCCCAGGTCAGGTGTCCTCTTGGACCCCCTAACTATAAGACTAATTGATGCCTGGTCTGATTAATAAGGTCAGGTGTCCTCTTAGACCCCCCTCACTGATGCCTGGTCTGATTAATAAGGTCAGGTGTCCTCTTGGACCCCCTCACTGATACCTGGTCTGATTAATAAGGTCAGGTGTCCTCTTGGACCCCCTCACTGATGCCTGGTCTGATTAATAAGGTCAGGTGTCCTCTTGGACCCCCTCACTGATCCCTGGTCTGATTAATAAGGTCAGGTGTCCTCTTGGACCCCTCACTGATGCCTGGTCTGATTAATAAGGTCAGGTGTCCTCTTGAGCCCCTCACTATAAGACTGATGCCTGGTCTGATTAATAAGGTCAGGTGTCCTCTTAGACCCCCTCACTGATGCCTGGTCTGATTAATAAGGTCAGGTGTCCTCTTGGACCCCCTAACTGATGCCTGGTCTGATTAGTCAGACGTCCTCTTGGACCCCCTCACTGATGCCTGGTCTGATTAATCAGATGTCCCCTTGGACCCCCTCACTGATGCCTGGTCTGATTAATAAGGTCATGTGTCCTCTTGGACCCCCTCACTGATCCCTGGTCTGATTAATAAGGTCAGGTGTCCTCTTAGACCCCCTCACTGATGCCTGGTCTGATTAATAAGGTCAGGTGTCCTCTTGGACCCCCTCACTGATGCCTGGTCTGATTAATAAGGTCAGGTGTGCTCTTGGACCCCCTCACTGATGCCTGGTCTGATTAATAAGGTCAGGTGTCCTCTTAGACCCCCTCACTGATGCCTGGTCTGATTAATCAGATGTCCTCTTGGACCCCCTCACTGATGTCTGGTCTGATTAATAAGGTCAGGTGTCCTCTTAGACCCCCTCACTGATGTCTGGTCTGATTAATAAGGTCAGGTGTCCTCTTAGACCCCCTCTCTGATGCCTGGTCTGATTAATAAGGTCAGGTGTCCTCTTAGACCCCCTCACTGATGCCTGGTCTGATTAATAAGGTCAGGTGTCTTGGACCCCCTCACTATAAGACTGATGCCTGGTCTGATTAATTCAACACCTTTGAGCCACTGGCTTCGATCAACATTGAGACACCTAGTTGTCTATTTATCATTCACAGAAAGTTATCATAATACAGTCATACTGGGTTTCCTTCTTCCTGATTTAAGTCTCTTGAGAAACTTTTTTAAATATATGCTATTTCAATTATTACAAAAATAAAGAAGTTACATTTAAACAATGTATTTAAATTATTAATGAGTTCATTTTTTAATGAAACTTGATATAAAAAATTACAAAAATTAAATGATATTAAAAGTACAAATACAAATAAAAAAATATTTTTAAAATTAGATGCCACTGGGTCATGGGACACTTACACCTCACATCATTTCTTGGTTGCTCAATTGATTTCAGTTTTGAATGATGAGAAACTGACTACAGATTCTAGAGCATGTGAGACTCCCCTGTCCATAACCCTTGTTGCACTATGGGATTGTTGGGAGTATCAATTACTATTTATTTCCATCTACGCCCGCCCCCACCCCCCCACCCACCCCTCTCACAACCACAAAATATAAGAATTTCACTGCAAAAATAGCTAAAATTCACAAAAATAAAATATTTCATTTAAAAAATGGATGATAATAAAATATTTCACAGTAAAATAGCATCAATTTAAACCAATAAAATATTTCACAGTAAAATAGCATCAATTTAAACCAATAAAATATTTCACAGTAAAATAGCATCAATTTAAACCAATAAAATATTTCACAGTAAAATAGCATCAATTTAAACCAATAAAATATTTCACAGTAAAATAGCATCAATTTAAACCAATAAAATATTTCACAGTAAAATAGCATCAATTTAAACCAATAAAATATTTCACAGTAAAATAGCATCAATTTAAACCAATAAAATATTTCACAGTAAAATAGC
>MUZC01000397.1:359312-415464 GCA_002072015.1 Radix auricularia | reverse complement strand
TAGTCACATATTCATGGTTACCAATAAAATATTTCACAGTAAAATAGCATCAATTTAAACCAATAAAATATTTCACAGTAAAATAGCATCAATTTAAACCAATAAAATATTTCACAGTAAAATAGCATCAATTTAAACCAATAAAATATTTCACAGTAAAATAGCATCAATTTAAACCAATAAAATATTTCACAGTAAAATAGCATCAATTCACAATAATAAATCTCAAAAACATGATCACAGCAGTTTTAATGTTTATCTACTCAACAGCAGTAAGGATATGAGACTACCATAAAATATATTCAATACACAAATAACACAGCATGTATTTAAATGACATCTTTTACAATATTTGATCACCAGCTGTCACAGTTTGCATATTTTGATGTGTTAATTTCTATAAATATTGTCACACGTCTCATGCAATAGATCCACTGCAAAAAAAAGTTTTAGCTTTATAAACATAACAAGGAAACAATATTTTTTTAACTCAGATATCAAAATTAAATTATGATATCATAGCTATGGAAGCCACACAATACAATGAATGTAACAACAGTAAAATGTGTTCCCCTCACAAAAGTAAACATCTGACATATTTCTACCACCTAATTCATTAAGTTTTTGACTAATCAATGTAAGTATTTGTTTCCTATGGGTCATTGATATAATGTGCATGTTACAAACCAACAAGTTGGCCTAATTCACTGAGATGGTTAACTGTTGACCCAATTCACCGAGATGTTAGTTAACTGTTGACCTAATTCACTGAGATGGTTAACTGTTGACCTAATTCACTGAGATGTTAGTTAACTGTTGACCTAATTCACTGAGATGTTAGCTGACTGTTGACCTAATTCACTGAGATATTAGCTAACTGTTGACCTAATTCACTGAGATGTTACCTGACTGTTGACCTAATTCACTGAGATATTAGCTAACTGTTGGCCTAATTCACTGAGATATTAGATAACTGTTGACCTAATTCACTGAGATGTTAGCTGACTGTTGACCTAATTCACTGAGATATTAGCTAACTGTTGGCCTAATTCACTGAGATGTTAGCTAACTGTTGACCTAATTCACTGAGATGTTAGCTAACTGTTGACCTAATTCACTGAGATGTTAGCTAACTGTTGGCCTAATTCACTGAGATGTTAGCTAACTGTTGACCTAATTCACTGAGATTTTAGTTAACTGTTGTTAGTTTTGATGACTGAACTGTTACAAAGGGATCCAAAATTTTCAGGGCCTTTCCACACTCTCTGTCAAAGAAAGAAATCAAATGTCAATGAGATATATCATCAACCGTCAAATAAAAGATATTTAAAAAAAACTCTTGCTATAACCTCTTTGTCTACTAAAACGTGAAACACATAAATTGATTCACAATTTAAATTGAGACTGCAACAGTTTAGTTTGGTTTATTTATAAGATCTTGTTTTTATTTACATCTGTTGATTTTCTGGGGGATGCTGGAAATGGAATAAAATGCCACCATAACCAGTGTAAGTAATTTTAAAACTGTTTTGACCACGTTTAATAATTGCCTCATATAGACTTACCTGGCCAGTGTCCCATCAAGTTTTTCTCTCTCCCTAAGGGAACGTATGATCCTCCTATCTGCTAGCCTCAAAACTCTGAATGTTCTGATTATCTGGACGTATCAAGGGGCGTATGTTAGTGTATCTTTATTTTTTTACAAGGTGTTTTCAAAGAATTTGACAAAAATAATATATATTATAAGCAATTAATTAAACATTTCTATTCAAATGATAAGATTTCCAGTTGTTTTTTTAATATTAACAATATAGCAAATATCATAGTCTAAGATTGAACACACCATTAGTCGAACATATTCGCTTGAGTCAAGTTCTAGCATCTCCAGCAAGAGACGTATCAATTTTTCATTTTTCATTCCCAGAGTTCCCTGTACAAAAAATAAATAACACAATAATGATATAATAGCTCATCACTCTACCACTTATTAGCTTGATATTAAGAATAAAGGATTCTTTTTAAAAAATGTAAGCTAGTTCCATACAAAAACAATATCATCTCCATACTAGTATTTAACTTTGTTTTAATTCTCCAAAAAAGAATTAATGCGCTAGAGATGAGATGTTTTCGAAAGGTACTAAACATCTCCTACATCACGAACGAAGCGGTCCGCGATAAAATAAGTGCTGTCATTGGCCCTTACGAGGACCTTCTCACCTCAATTAGAAAGAGGAAATTACGATGGTACGGACAAGTGACAAGATCTGGAGGTCTCTCAAAGACGATATTGCAAGGCACGGTCCAGGGAAGAAGGAAAAGAGGCAGACCAAGGAAGAGTTGGGAGGACAATATCAAAGAGTGGACCGGCCTGTCATTTAGCGATTCCCAGAAGGCAGCTCAGAGCCGTGACACATGGCATGAGATAGTGTGCAGCTCAAAATGGTGGCCCAACGACCCAGCATTGGGTTAAGGGACAGTTCAGTTCAGTTAATTTTTATGCATTCATTGACACATCCCTGGACTGAAAGAAATTGATTGGACAAGAAATAAGAAAATCTGAAATAAGAAAATCTGAAATAAGAAAATCTGAAATAAGAAAATCTGAAATAAGACAACAAAAAAGAGAAGAAACCTCTTCATCGCCAAATGACAAAAACATTTTTATTTAAAATAGGACAAGTAAAGGGACAAAATATTGTCAGAAGATTTGTATGCAATGAGGGATGGAAGGTAGTTGTGTTTGGTGGAAAGTGAAATGACATCACATTTAAAAAGTGTTTTAATACTGTATTTTATTTTTGTAAGTGTAAGAAGGATTCTTGCTGACGCGACTTAATGTGTCTTTTTTTATGTTCCTTGCCAAATAGTTCTACACATTATCTAGTCTTGTCTTATCTATACAGACGCTCCTTCTATACAGAAGATTATTGCTTTCAATGACCTATTATAATTATTTACCACATCAACCACAATGACCTATTATAATTATTTACCACATCAACCACAATGACCTATTATAATTATTTACCACATCAACCACAATGATCTATTATAATTATTTACCACATCAACCACAATGACCTATTATTTACCACAACTACGCTGACCTATTATTTACCACAACAACCACAATGACCTATCACTTACCACAGCAACTACAGCTTGAGCTCGGCTTTCTTCCTTGACATCCTCTAGTTTTCTGAAGTCAAACGGAGAGATTGAGTTTGACAAACATGATGAGATTTTACCCAAAATAAATAATTTAATAATTTGTAACAGATTTTACAAAATAGTAATGTCATTATCAAAGATACTTTTTTTATTCCAAATTTGTTTTAAAATTTTTGACCCTGTTATTTACTCTCTACCTAAATATAACATAAAATTTCTAAATGTTATTTTATGGAGTCAACAGAAAATTTCCTATTGTTACTTTTCCCTGGACATATGTAATATCTTATGTAAAAAATAAAATATTTAAAAATGTGAACTGATGTAGCTCCTTACATAATGACATTATCACAAGCTCTTGGGAACATGCCAAGTGCTGTCAGAGATTTAGCAGCAGCCCAACGCACATCCTGAATAAATATATAGATAAATTTAACATCTTAAATTAATACATAGATAAATATGAACATCTTAAATTAATACATAGATAAACTGAACATCTTAAATTAATACATAGATAAATATGAACATCTTAAATTAATACTTAGATAAATATGAACATCTTAAATTAATACATAGATAAATATGAAGATCTTAAATTAATACATAGATAATTCCATTACAATAACTTCTGAATTTAATATTGGTGATTTAAATTTAACATTTAATAAATGATTGTACCAGTTTGAAAGACGCATTGTTTTGTTTTTAATTCAAAAGCAACTAATTTATCATTTCTTTTTTCTTGTTTTGCCCAAATAAATCACAGACATACCATGCTGGGGTCATCCCATAGTCTCTCTTCCAAAAGTTGATAGACTCTATCATGATGCTTAGTCACATATTCATGGTTCGGACCTTAGAATAAATCATCAATAGTTTCAATTATTGAAATGCCTCTTGATACTTATGGAAAAAAAGGAAAGGGGAAAAAGTAGTACAATATAAAAATATAAAAAAATAAAAATAGTATGATATAAATATATTATAATATAAAATAGTATGATATAAATATATTATAATATAAAAATAGTATGATATAAAAATAGTACGATATAAAAATAGTATGATATAAAAATAGTATGATATAAAAATAGTATGATATAAAAATAGTATGGCATAAAAATAGTATTAAATCTGCAAATTAGAAGTTCTTTCTGGGAATTTAAACAGCAACAAAAAATGTATCCATTCCACAATATAAAATCAGTAGACAAAAGTTTCTTACCAAGGCCAAGCAACAGCTGACATGCCAGTGATCTATAACTCAATACTGGAGACTCCACAAGCATATTTTCTATGTGTTGTATAACATTATCATCAGTGAAATGAAGCTGCTTCACGATAATTTCAAGGGCCTTAGTCAATGAAAGAAACACATTGGAAATGAAAACTTTTACTTAGAAGTAATAACAATTCTGGGAATAAGAGGTTTAATAATTCTATTTCAGATAAGGAATAAACACCACATCTCACCCCTAGTCTTGTTATCCCTCATGAAATATTATATAACATTTGAAAATAATGCATAAACATACTAAATCATAATATATACTCAATAGGTTGCTAAACAAGTGATTAATTTTTTTGCAATGCTTAGCTGAACAACTTCTAAATACACAAACTCGACTTTGGAAAACATGACATTGTGGTTTGTTTGTTTGTTGTTTGTTTGTTTTTATATTAATTTTTTTTCTTTTTTGCATTTTTTAAAATTTAATGTTTTCAATAAATTGTCATAACCCTGTGGATTGTCAATAGATTTCATTATTCTGGGGCCAAGAACTTTTCCAAGTACTGATAAACTTTATCTTGTAGAAAAAAGATTTGTATTCATAAGGTCAAACATAAATAAATGTAAATGAGATACATGTTAGAACTGCAGGCTGGCTGTTCAATGGACCCATGCATTATAGACTGGAATTATATTCAGTAAATTCTGTGGAGGCTTCAAAAAAAGACTTCAGTGTGGTTTTAATCTATTTAAATGAATTAATTTTTTTAATGTTGTAGGTAGAATTGATATATGTGATGTAAAATAAAAGAAGCAGCCTCCAAGACATAAAACTCATTCTTATTTTTTACATTTTAGGAATGGTATATCTGGAATATATACACTTAACTTATCATAATAATAAAGGTTGAAACCATGTGTAAGTATCAAATATTGGCGTAACTGATGTGTGAGGCCAAGAGGCTAAAGTCCTTGGCAGCACATTTTTTTATGTTAGCTAAATTTAAAATAAATGTGTCTGAAATTATTAGGGGGCTGAGTGTTGAGTGGGAAGGGGACTCTGTGCGAAAGGTGTCAAGGTATGAGAATCGCTGCGAATAATTGTTGTGACATAGTTGTGAGCTCTGGTCAAGTACTGACTGGAGAAGAGTTCACTAAGACATAATGCTCTGGTCAAGTACTGACTGGAGAAGAGTTCACTAAGACATAACGGTTGATGTAGTCCTGCATGATGATATTAAGGAAGACAGTCAGGGTACATAGGGAGTGGTGTGGGGAGACACACACAGGAGATTAGGGCCATAGTAGTAGAGAGACCTAGAGAGAGGTTCATAGAAGATAGGACTAGCCATTAGAGTTTGAGCAGTTAGCTCTAGTATCTAGTACACAATCGAGTGTCTAGAGTGGTAGTAAGAATATCCACTTATGAGTAAGTTGCATGTTAGAAATATACCTTTGTGTACCTGAATCTGTGGCTGTAATTATATTTGTGACTTAATAAAGGTTGAATTATCCATTGAACAAAAGTCAAGACTTCATCTAAATTTATCCACAACCCAGTATGCTACAGAGGGGATTCAATTTTTCAAAGGGATTTCATTGTGGTAAGGGCGCAGTACAACGGGGGTAAAGGGGAGGGGGTGGTTTTTTTTTTACTTTACCATTGGCTGTATTTAGAGAAGGTAAAGTAAGTATAGTATAACCCAAGTTCTGAAAGACCAATTTTATACATTCAGAACTTCAAGAGACAAATAACATTTATGATTTACATTCAAATCTACATTCTATGAAATATTGTGTAGCTTTGTAGACTAAATAACAAGAGCTGACGGGTATCTCGACCTACTTTGGCTGTGATATGTGTGTCTTTTGAATCCTCCACAGCTCGAACAAGTCGTTTGTGTGCGTGTTCATCCTTGATACCCAGCTGACCCATACAGACGGCAGCATGAAAGGAATTCATGTCATCTGGGTCAGGATTTTGACAGACGTGGCTCAGGACTTTGGCGAGTTCAGAAAATGATGGGAGAGTCTATAAAAAAAAAAATTCAGGGATCATATAAAGACTCTTTTGATTATAGTTAAATAAATATTTTATTTTAAACTTGATTCACAACACTTTTAAATTTAAATTAAATATTGTACAATGTAAAACATTTGAATCTCAGTATGTATTGCCATACCTATCAACAAAGTGTGCGTTGTTTTAATTTAACCTAATTTATACTTAAACATTTTTACTTTGAATCTATCTGATTGCAAATAACCACATCCTAAAATGTGAAAACCATTTTAACATTGGGATCTCACTGAGTGATGGTTTGCATAGAAGATGAACACAATCCTGTGCAGCTTTTACAATTCTAAATAACCAAGAAATATTTGTGTCAATTTGTTTTCCTATAAAGTATTCATTTCCTGTTATTTCCAAATCTTTACCTTGCTAATATACTGCACATTTTTTCCATTGATGATTGTTTGGATCAAGTCAGACCTAACTTCTGTGTTGCCGAGGACCAAATATGTCAAGACGCTTTCCAGCACCTCTTCATCCCAACAGCCTGAAAATGAACAAGAGTTACACATCCTAGGAAAATTCAAATTACTAAGTTTGATAATCAGTATGATACGTTAAGACTTGATAAATGATGAAGGTAAAATTAATGCCATGATAAATCAATTTCAGCTTGTTTTAAATACAGCTAGTGCTTGACTTGCAAACACGATAGGCTCCAACAGAGGTAGCATGATTTGATTACGCTTTGTTTACAGTAATAGGAAGTGATGTTATCAAAATATTTTCGTTACATTTTATCATAAATTTCTTTAATTATTCTTTTAAACCACAGTTTTTTTATGTTCATTTGGTGGCATTCAAATTATCTCTACTCCATGGTGATATCATGTATATTTTGGGAACCACTTGATGTGACAAGCAACATAGACAAATTTTGAAAAAATGTTATACTCTTATACTGTGACATCATAACAACAACAAAAAATATATAAAATTTTGGAATGGGGGGGGGGGGAATTTTTTCCCAGTCCCCTAGAAAATTACATATATGAATGAGTCCTTAAGTTAAATATATGAATGGGTCCTAAAGTTAAATATATCAATGGGTCCTTAAGTTAAATATATCAATGGGTCCTTAAGTTAAATATATGAATGGGTCCTTAAGTTAAATATATGAATGGGTCCTTAAGTTAAATATATGAATGGGTCCTAAAGCTCATAACCAGAGTATAAAACTCACCAATGAGGATGAGAGCTTTGGCAGCTTCGTACCTCACTCTGTCCTCAGGGTCTTTCTGAAGCCTCTCTTTGAGAGCATAAGACACCATCGTGTCCCCACATCTCAGTAGCCCCAGTTGCTAACACGTCAACAGATTCAAATTTGAGTAGCCATGAAACATCTCATCACGTTAAAACATAAATATTAGCTACCCAAGGTATACAATTTTTATATTAAGAAAAATAGTAGACCCTTCAAAAAAATTATATTTTTTCTTTGAAAGAGTTTTTCCCCTTGTTTTTTCTGGTCTTATAACATAATGAGACTGTTGAATCTTGTCAAATAATGATGTAGTCAAAACACCAACCCCCCCCCCCCCCCCCCCCCCCCCCCCCACCCCCCACCACACATACCAAGAATGAGTGAGTGAAATGTTATCTGCCAACTTTTGATAAATGCTGATTTACAATAAAATAATGTTCTTTCTAGATCATCATACCCTAACACTGTCTATTATATGTTAGATGTAACTCTTACCCTAGCACCATCTATTCTATGTAACTCTTACCCTAGCACCATCTATTCTCTCTTCAACCCTCTCTGACTGAAGATGGATGTGAACAATAGTCTGGAACACAATTCAAATTAAATTAAAAATTGTTATTCTATTGTTTAACAAAAAAACTTCTGTGAATGGCATCTTAAGATGTTTTTCCAACTATTAATAGAATTTTCGCTAAGATTTACAGTAACATTTCTTTGGTATTTTATGTAGTATGTTTTAATGTTATCAAGTTGTTTGATTTTCTGTGACCTATTTAATTTATTCCCAGTGCAAATTTTAAAAATGTCAGCGGTATTATATTTTTCTGGGCAAAAATTAATTTCTTTTCCAGCACCGTAAAATTGTACTTCGTTTGAAGATATATAAATCTTTTTTTTTAAATGTCAGTAAGTAAATATAGTTAGGCTAAAATAACATGACATGACATGAATAACAATAAATTGAGGCCAATTTGAATTGAATACAACAAAAGCTGAAAGTTAAACGAACTTTAGTATTTCTATAACATACAAAATTATTAGGGTTGCTAGATGTCTGGTTTTGTACTGGACTGTTTTTTTTTTTTCCAGTGAAAAAAAATGAAGCATTACTGGACATCTTATATTTAATATAATACTATTTATATAATATAATATGTAGTGTCTGGTATTTTTGAGACACCCATCTGGCAACCCTAAGAAGGAATGATCTGCTGCTGTTGAACTAACCTTGACCCTCTCCCACCTGAGGCCTGGATACTGCAGACCTCTGGAATCTGGTTTGATTTGGTTCCAATGGCTTTTTCCTTTATAACAAAAATAGAAATATTCAAATGGTTGATCAGCACACAAACATTCTATTAATATTGGCATATCACCCTGATTTAACACAACCTTAAAGAAAGATCAAATCAGGGGCTATTGAGGGGGCAGCTTATATGCTAATAAATACCTGAGGCACCAATGTCCATCGATAGCAACATCATCAGCCCAGATGAGCCAATGGTCAAAAGTATTACACTACTATTTTGTATTGTCAGTAGGTCTATTTTGTTCTGATATCATTGCCAAATAGATACAGAGAGTAATGAAATTATTGTAAGAGAAGCGCTGTGATTGGTCAGGTCAGTGATACCCATATATTCACCTGCTACAGCAAAGGTTTCTGTTTATTACATGTCTACTGCAAATGTTAAAACCAAAACAGCTTCAATTTTTAGGTGAATAATATTTACTCAATTAATTTTCTAATTTTTTGTTGATGCATACAACAGGAGTTGAGTATTTTACCACACCAGAAAATAAAAGAATAATGATCTGGGACTTTAATGCAAATTTTTGTTAAAATGACCATATTGGAGATTAATTTTCAGGGGCCAGCTATACACAAATCTGTAAGTAATTAAACACAAGCTACAAGCGCCATCTCACTCAACTATATAGTATTATATAGTATTCTCTTAAACAACAGTAAATGATTGGCAGAACATAATTTGTTGAGGTTTAAACAAAAAATGAGCAATTAAAACAGTGTTTCAGTTAAATTTTATATTCAACATACAATACAAAACAAGTAAATAAAGTAAGTGAAAGTAAACTAAAATATTTTTTGTTATTTTAATTGTATCAAATGAGATAAGAAATTGAGATAAATGTAGGACCTCTAGTGAAAGAGAATCTAATAGATAACATTCGGTACATGGTTTGGAAAGGTGAATCTTTCATTCTTCACTGTTAGTGCATGCAATTATTATCATGGCAGACACAACTTTCAATAGAGAATAAGAACAGGTAGGTTTAAACACAGGAATGTTTACACACAGGAAGGTTTGTTTTGTGAAGTATCTCATATCAGACAGCCTTCTTCCCACCTCATGATTGTGACAGTACCTGATTGTGACAGTACCTGATTGTGACAGTACATGATTGTGACAGTACATGATTGTGACAGTACATGATTGTGACAGTACCTGATTGTAGTCTGGACTATATGACAGTACATGATTGTGACAGTACCTGATTATGACAGTACATAATTGTTAAAGTACATGATTGTGACAGTACCTGACTGGGACAGTACCTGATTGTGACAGTACATGATTGTGACAGTACATGATTGTGACAGTACATGATTGTGACAGTACCTGATTGTGACAGTACATGATTGTGACAGTACATGATTGTGACAGTACCTGATTGTAGTCTGGACTATATGACAGTACATGATTGTGACAGTACCTGATTGTTACAGTACATGATTGTTACAGTACCTGATTGTGACATTACCTGATTGTGACAGTACCTGATTGTGACCGTACCTGATTGTGACAGTACATGATTGTGACAGTACATGATTGTGACAGTACATGATTGTGACAGTACATGATTGTGACAGTACATGATTGTAGTCTGGACTATAGGACAGTACATGATTGTAGTCTGGACTATATGACAGTACATGATTGTGACAGTACCTGATTGTGACAGTACCTGATTGTGACAGTACATGATTGTGACAGTACATGATTGTGACAGTACATGATTGTAGTCTGGACTTTATGACAGTACATGTTTGTAGGCTGGACTATATGACAGTACATGATTGTGACAGTACCTGATTGTGACAGTACATGATTGTAGTCTGGACTATATGACAGTACATGATTGTTGTGACAGTACCTGATTGTGACAGTGCATGATTGTGACAGTACATGATTGTGACAGTACCTGATTGTAGTCTGGACTATATGACAGTACATGATTGTGACAGTACCTGATTATGACAGTACCTGATTGAGACAGTACCTGATTGTTACAGTACATGATTGTTACAGTACATGAATGTGACAGTACCTGATTGTGACAGTACCTGATTGTGACAGTACCTGATTGAGACAGTACATGATTGTGACAGTACATGATTGTGACATTACATGATTGTAGTCCTGACTATATGACAGTACATGATTGTGACAGTACCTGATTGTGACAGTACATGATTGTGACAGTACCTGATTGTTACAGTACCTGATTGTGACAGTACCTGATTGTGAAAGTACATGATTGTGACAGTACATGATTGTGACAGTACCTGATTGTAGTCTGGACTATATGACAGTACATGATTGTGTCAGTACCTGATTGTTACAGTACATGATTGTTACAGTACATGATTGTGACATTACCTGATTGTGACAGTACCTGATTGTGACAGTACCTGATTGAGACAGTACATGATTGTGACAGTACATGATTGTGACATTACATGATTGTAGTCTGGACTATATGACAGTACATGATTGTGACAGTACCTGATTGTGACAGTACATGATTGTGACAGTACCTGATTGTTATAGTACCTGATTGTGACAGTACCTGATTGTGAAAGTACATGATTGTGACAGTACATGATTGTGACAGTACCTGATTGTAGTCTGGACTATATGACAGTACATGATTGTGTCAGTACCTGATTGTTACAGTACATGATTGTTACAGTACATGATTGTGACAGTACCTGATTGTGACAGTACCTGATTGTGACAGTACATGATTGTGACAGTACATGATTGTAACAGTACATGATTGTAGTCTGGACTATATGACAGTACATGATTGTGACAGTACCTGATTGTGACAGTACATGATTGTGACAGTACCTGATTGTTACAGTACATGATTGTGACAGTACATGATTGTGACAGTACCTGAATGTAGTCTGGACCATATGACCATATATGATTGTAGTATTGACTATATGACAGTACATGATTGTACTATTGACTATATCACAGTACATGATTGTAGTCTGGATTATATCACAGTATATGATTGTAGTCTTCCATTACACATCTGTAGTATTTAACTACTAAGTCCTTCAAGACTGCACTTAAGACACATCTTTTCAAACTTTATTTTGAAAATTAAGGAAACAACAGTTCTTTTAATGATCTTATCTTATCTTATATGTTACAGACGCTCCTTCTGTACAGAAGATTATTGCGTCCTACGTATTTCTATGGTTTGTGTTTAGTCCTGTATTCTTACTAGAGTTTTAAAAGATGATAAAGTGGTGGCTTTCCTGGTTTCTTCAGGCAACCCATTCCACGCCCGAATACCGGACGGAAAGAAAGAAAACTTGTATGTGTTTGTTCTTGCATATGGAATGAGAAAGGTGTTTTTATCTTTATGTCTATTTGAGGGTTGTATTAGGTTATCTTTGTGTTGTATTTCTAATTAGAATTAATTGCCTTATGTATAATTACTAATTTACTCTTGGTTCTTCTATCCTCTAGTGTTTCAAGGTTTAATGATTTAACTAATGGTGTTACTCTTGTCAGTTTTGAATATTCTTCAGTAATGAATCTGGCAGCTCTTTTTTGGATTTGTTCTAACTTATCAATATTTTCTTTGGTGGATGGGTCCCATACNTAGCATTTTAGTTTTATATCTTTGTTACATTTGTAAAAGTTTCTTTTTATAAAGCCTAAGGTTTTGTTTGATTTTTTAATAACTTCATTGACATGGGGATTCCAAGATAGTTTCTCATTTATTATGACTCCTAAGTATTTCGCATCTTTAGTTTGGGTTAGTTCTTTTCCATGAATGAAATATTTTGAATTTATTTGTTTCTTTTTCTTTGTTACTCTTAGCAGTTGACATTTTTCTGGGTGGAAGGACATACTCCAGTTAGTTTCCCATTTTATTAATTCATCTAAGTCTTTTTGTAAAATTTTGCTATCTTGTTCTGACTTGATTGTTCTATAGATTATACAATCATCAGCAAATAACCTAACTTTAGTTCCTGTTGAGATATTGTTGGGTAAGTCATTTATATAAATTAAAAATAGTAAGGGACCTAGGACAGTTCCTTGTGGAACTCCTGAGTTAACCTTTATTGGTGTAGATTTAGAACCATTAATTATTACAGTTTGCTCCCTACCCAATAGGAAATCTTGGATCCAGTGATGTAAGGGACCTGAGATTCCAAAGTATTTAAGTCTTTTGAGTAAACTAAGGTGGTGAACTTTGTCGAATGCTTTTGAGAAGTCTAGTAATATTGTATCTATTTGATCATTATTATCTAAGCCTTTTGATAGATCATCTATTACTATTAGGCCTATCAATTGTGTTTCACATGATCTGTTCTTTCTAAAGCCATGTTGGTGTGGGTATAGGGCATTATATTTGTCAAGGTGGTTAACTATTCTGCTATATATTATGTGTTCCAGTAATTTACATGTGATACTAGTAAGTGATACAGGTCTGTAATTACCAGGGTCGGACTTATCACCTTTCTTAAAGAGTGATTAACGTAGCTGATGTAGAACGTATTGTCATTTATGTAGTTAGTATGATATGAATGTTTATTTAATTAATATATGTATTGTTATCTCCATGTAAAGCGCTGTGAGCCTGGCTCCTAGCTGGGATACAGCGCTATATAAATTATCATTTTATTATTATTACTATTATTATTATATGACCGTATATGATTGTAGTATTGACTATATGACCGTACATGATTGTAGTATTGACTATATCACAGTACATGATTGTAGTATTGACTATATCATGATTGTAGTATTGACTATATCACAGTACATGATTGTAGTATTGACTATATCACAGTACATGATTGTAGTATTGACTATATCACAGCACATGATTGTAGTATTGACTATATCACAGCACATGATTGTAGTATTGACTATATCACAGTACATGATTGTACTATTGACTATATCACAGTACCTGATTGTACTATTGACCATATCACAGTACCTGATTGTACTATTGACCATATCACAGTACCTGATTGTACTATTGACTATATCACAGTACCTGATTGTACTATTGACTATATCACAGTACCTGATTGTACTATTGACTATATCACAGTACCTGATTGTAGCCTGGATGCAGCAACAGCAGCCTTTAAACTTGTTCTCAATTTTTTGCTGAAGTATAACAAATAAAAGAACTCAATGACGTACAGCATTTTCATTGGATTAGAAATAAGATGCCAAAATAGCAACCAATTTTTTAACTATTCACATTTTACTTCTTAGGCAGCATTAGATTTAATTATTTTTCTCTCTAATTATATAATAAGCATATTTTTTTTACTTCATGCAAGAAATTTACTGGTTCTTCTGGTTCTTTTTATTTTTAAATGACTTTCAAATACTTAGATCTTTCATAAATAATTAGGTATTATTAGCAAAAAAAACAATGCTGCTTCCAAAACTGAAGAGCAACAGATCAACAGTTTCCACTAACTTTTTTTAAATTTTTTGAGTACGAAATAAAATCTCACTTAACAAAGAGAGCTGTTATTTAAAGATGGTTTGGTTTGAGTTTTTAATATAACCCCGTTTCCTAAAAAGATGAAGCAGTTGGCTCACCCTGAAGATTTATTTTTGTTTCCTCCATCATTTTCAATCATCTCCTGGAATTTCCTTTCAAGGTTTGCGGCCCCTTGACTTGATTTGATCTTCTCTCGATAAAGAACTAGTTTGGTCTCCTCCATGAGGTTGCGCTGATCAACTATTCTTTCGGCTGGTTTTCTGGAATCAGGGTCAGGTTTACAGAAAGAACTGGCAAATCTGGGAAACTCTTTATTAGGGCTCTGTTTTAAAAGGGTAGCATAAATCAATAGAATAGAGTAAATTATTTATAACTTAGTGATTGCTTGGTTATTCAACAAATTTTGAAAGTTACCTTTCAAGTAAAACCTATAAAAATATATATAGATAAAAAAAAAATATATATATATATATATATACATATATATATATTTATATATATAGTTTTTCAAAATCTGCAATGGTTTAGTAACAAAGGTTTGAATGTCATTTAAATAAAGGAGATCATAAGCAGAACAATTTAGCCTCATGTAGTAATATTCACAACATATTTTTTAAGTCTGTTATACTCTTATATATTTTAAATAAATTATTTTATTATCAAATTGTACATCAAAAAAAAATTAAGATTAAATTATGCCCTCCACTATCAAATTCTATAGACCTATCTATCTCCAGGTTATTAATACAATTCACTTGTATTCATGATCACACACACAAATCTTCAAAGTCATAAAAACACATTATTTATAAAGTTATTTTCAGCTACTTACTGTCCTAGTGATAGGGAGAATAGGAGGGGGTGGGATTGGCTTTGGGTAAAACTTGTGCGTTGTAATCAAACTGTTGCTACTCCGGGATAATTCTCTTGGTGGCAGCTGTGGATATTTTTGTCTTGTTTTCTGAAAAAAGGTATCATTATTGTGTACACAATTACTTCCAAAAGTACAACTAATGCTCAAATAAAATCACTATAAGTTCCAATGAAGTAAGAAAACGTATCAAAAAGCGAATGCAATCAATAACAATGACACATACAACGACAGAAAAAACTACAATCACTATTGTTTGTGTATTTTGTATTTAATTTAAAAACTTTATCACAGTCCCATTCTATATGGTATATTAATCACTTACAGTTGGTGTTGCAGTTCCAGACTCCAATTTGAGACCTTCAAATGAAAAAAGGGGGCAAAAAGTTGCCATTGTGTTTAATTATAAATGTTGACAAATGTGTTTAACAAAATCTAATATATTATCTTTTAAAAATCCAAAGATCAATCTTCCTTACATAAAATTTCCAAACTGTCATTCCAAATATTACTATCTTTTGGCATTTTTTTTGTTTTTTTTTGTTTTTTGTTTTTGTTTTTTTTAAATTGGCAGAACCATGTGTCAAAAAAAAATTAATTTGGTGCAAAAAATTTACTGACTACAATTTGTTATTATATATTACCTCCCTGTAAATAGTTCATTTCTTTTGCCAGGTTGGTACTCTCATTCCATGATCTAACAGAAATCTGGGCAGCATCATAAATTTTGTCATAAAGTCCATGTATCTTAGTGGCCAGTTTATCTAACGCCAAACGCTGTTTAAAACAAAGATAAAAAATAATGTTAAGTTTTAAGTAGCATTCATTAAAAGGATTAATATACTCATTTTTTTTGTCATATTCAATAACATTTTTATAAAATATTAAAACCCCATTAAGTTGTATAAATAGTACCCCCATTGATGGAGTATTAGCATTATTGTATCAGTAATTTTAAATATTAATACATTTCAACTGGAAAAAAATTTATTAGACTTTATCAGTAGCAATGGAAATATTATTAAACAATAGAAATGATAGTAAAAATATAAATTAGGTTAGATTCATTCATAGTTGTTTGGGAGGGAAAATCAAGAAGAGTTTTTTTTTATAATTCTTACATGGACATCCTTGATGTCACTTCCTTTTCTCCTTACTCTCCAAGGCAGCTCCTTATATTCAGTGTTAATTTCTGCAGTAAAATTTGATCTATTATTTTACACTAATCAATTATGTCTTTAAAATGTGTGCGGTTTTATTAAAAAAACATACAAAAAGGCTCATGATAATACAATATTCTTTTGTATCAAATACATTGCTACAACATAAAACAGGTTTTTATAAATTAAATTTAAGGGAAATTGAATAACCATTTTATAAAACTCTAAATTGTAAAAACTTATCCTTACTTTTCTGAATGAATGAGCCAGGTACAGCCAACCCAACTTGGTGATAACTCAATGGGTCCAAATCTGTAAAGGCCTTTGCAAACTGGCTATAATGAAATCGGTGATGCTCAGAATACCAGTATTCAGTTGCTAAGTCTTGGTGATTTGTTCCATCTGAATAACCAATATGTATTTATTTATTTTTAATACAAAGAAAATGTTCGTCAATATATAAATTCCCTCTGTTATATGGTCTTCAGCATGCATGGATTAAAGGCTTACAAACTCAATATCAGTTCTCTCATATTTCTGAGAGTAATGGAATAAAATAATTGCAAAAACAAACACTACAGAACATTAAACAAATTTTGCAAGAAAATTCCTTCAATATTAGAACTGCATATAATATATATATAATATTATGACATTGCTTTTTTAAAGGTTATATAGCATTAAAGAATTTTTAAAAATGTGTATATTATATGTAAAGAAATTTTTTCTATTCATGTTTTTTATTGTAGAGCAAGTGGAATGTAGTATATCTATGTGGGATTTTAAGGTTTATTAAATAAGAAATCTAAAAGTTCACTTTTTATGTCAATCACACTTTACTGTTACATAGAGCATGCAGTTATCTAAAAAAAAAGTATGTATTTTTTTTTAAAATATTTTTCATGTCAATGAAATTGTTCACTGAAGACTTCAAGCATTTACACATGGTGTAAATATGTGTGGAAAAAATGTCAACTTCTTATAAATCCAAACCAACCTGTTTTGTTATTTAGCTCATCTGTAGCTGATGCCTCCTGTCCTTCCACTTCTGTTAAATAAATATTACCACCCTCATGTCCTTTCTCTTCCTTATTTAAAGAAATAAATAAATCTTCCGTGGTAATTTCAGGGTCAGATAGACATTTATCATCATCTTGTACTGAGTCATCTTTTTCCTCGCATTCTCCTTTCAAATCGCCCTGGGTTCCTTTTTCTGAGACAACTTGACCATCTTCAGCTTTCTTGACCTGCATAAAAGGTTCCTCATTGACAAAATTCTTAAATTGAACAAAGTACATTGATTTTTTTGACAAATATGCATATGAGCAATGTATATTGATTTTTAATATTAATTTTATTAAATATATGTAATATTTATACTATTAAAACTGACTTGCAGCTATTCGAAGAGCTAATAAAATTCATTACATATAGAACCAAAATCAGGTTAAGTGACTTGAATTGTTTTAGTACAGTGTTAGTTATCAAAACTAAGATAAAAGTTTCCTTTTTAAAATAATTTTGTTTTAAATAAAATGCAGTAAAACTTTACATCATTATTCAGCTCATTGACATCAGGCATGTGAATTACTCCTTGTTTATCAAGCGAAAGGGATTCACCATCTTCTTTCTCTGTAACAAGACTTAAAGGAAAAAAAATTAAAGTCATCTGCATGTATATAATTATTGTTATAAAGTGAATTACTCCGATTAACAAGGATTTTAAAATTCAAAATAGTAGTCTAAGTTTTACAAATAATTAAACGAATATTTCGAAAAAAAATTAAAACCTTGCGTCTACTGCGAAGGAGTCATGTTGGTTTGTTCCATCAATAAATATCAAGTCCGTTTCAATCTGATTAGCAGCAGATTCTATAGCCAGTTGATTGTTCTAATAAAAAGGGTATATAAAATAATGACTCATTACCTTAAATAACATAATCAGACGTAGTTAAAAAGTATTTTGACTCACAAACAGCTTCAAGTTTTAATTAAACTTCAATTATACTTCAATAATAATGATTTATTGGTGAAAAAATGCAAAATCTTACATTTGTTATTTTCTTGCAACAAAGCTCTCCCATTTTATCCTCCAACCAGATTACTCTTTTCCTTGCTTCATTTATGTTATTATTATTATGCTCAAGAGCAAATTCCAATTCAGCCCTTGCATAAGCCAACTCAGTGTTGATTTTTGCCATCACCTGATAAAATGAACAGCCATTAAAACAAAAAGATTAAACCCCTTAACAGCAATCTTTTTTTTTTTAAACTTTCTACTTGTTATTATGGTTATGGTTGGCTGGCTGAAACTTATGTGTGCTTTCTTCACAACCTCAAAGTATCATTGTCTTTTACAATGAGTAAAGGTGTGGGTTCACTTTTTAAAAATGTGTCCACGTGAGACCATTTTATCCAGAATTTAATAACCATTTGTTGTGTGATAAAATGTATAATTTTACTTTTGTAAAATTTTTAAGATAACAATAATAAACAATTAAATAGCGCTACCATGAACAAAGCATAAAAGTTTAGAAAGCTCCATTTCATATTTTGAGGTGGTGTTTTTATAGTAGGGCTTCTTTCTGCCCTTGGTTAAAGTGGGTTTGTTTTACAGAAGAGAATTTTAATTGTTTAACCTTTTTTTTTTATATAGTTGTTGCTAATTTAAAAAATTAGGGCATAACACAGGCTACTGCTTTATGTGTGGTCTAAGATTTATTTTGCAGCCGGGAACAGTTTTAGATCAAATTAGCATCTGATAAAAGTAATCACTGATTTCTTATTGAACTTATTGAGTATTATTGGCATAGTTTTTCTTGGTTATGTGTATGTTTTCTAGAAGTATTGGATACTTGAATTGCTAAGAATTAGCACACAAAAAAGATATTTAAAATTCTATTTTATTCCAATTATGCATCAGATATCTGAAGCAAATGCATACAAACTATCACTTTAATTTTAACTAAACATTTCCTAAAGTTAGACTATTTTGCTATAATGCTTTTATGAATAGAGTATATGAAATGTCTATAAATTTATTAGATTTTTGTCTTGGGACCTTTATAATGAAAGCATAATCTGTGACCATTATTTCTTTTTTTTTTTTTAAATTATCAGTAAAATTTAAAGAATTAAAACATTTAAATTTTTCAAAATTTCAAAGCAAATTTTTTTTACATAAAACTTAATAACTAATATTCATAATTAATACCTGAAAACTAAGAATCATACTCTGTGACTCATCTTTCAAATTTGCAACCTTTACTCGAAGTTTATGAATTAATGATGGCAAAGTTGCCACTTCCAGCTCTTCAAGAGCAGATTGTAGTTTCATTTGAATTTCTTGTACACACTGAGCCTAGAAAGAGTTCACAAAATATACTGGATTTCATCAACTTAGGCTTCATCAACAGGATAAAGAGTCTTATACTTCATATTTAAATTTAACAGAATTGTAAAATATTACTCTTTAAAATTATATTTAATTAATTTCAAATGATAAAATTACTGCCAGCACTGTACTACTGAACCCTACAAAAAATACCAAATAGACAATATAGTTCAGAAACATGCATGGCTTGCATTCACAAAACAAGTTTAGCAAGCTTGCTTAGTAGGATATTTTTACCCAAAATCCTAAAAGGCAACTGATGGTATAAATTAAGTTAAAATTGCAATTAAAATAAATGAAGTTTTATTTGTACCTGTTTTTTCATGAACATGTCAGACCGATGATGTAATGAATATTTAGTTTTGGAATTTGTATATCTTGATGACATCTCCTGCCTCTGGCACTGACTTCTTTTAGAATGTGATTGTTGCATTCTATCAGCTGTAGTTTTATTACTGTTCTAAAATAAGAACATGGGAGAATTATAGTTATAGTATGAATCATGAAGTAGGAAAAAGTTTATATTTTTGTAGGGTTGTGAAAATTAACGATAATTAATCCTTTAATCATTAAAAATTTTAATCATTTAAATTAATTTGGTGGATTAAAATTAAAGAAAATATTGATATTGCTAATAAGTTTTTTAAAGATTTATTAATAATTTTTGTCCTAGTCCTTCTACTCAGCCTACTCACTTCACTACTCCTACTCCAATCTTACTAAAATTAAATTTAATTCAACATTTAAAAAATAGTAATGAGATGATAGTTTAAACTTAAGAATATTACTTAAAATAAAGGAAGTGCCTATTGATACTTGAGTACCAATAGCAGGTCCTACGGCAAAGAGCTATTGGTAGTCAACCGATCAAATGATATAACTTTTTAAAAATTACAATTTATATCAAGCTTCTTTGGTCTCATGGTAGTGTATTGGACTTGTGAACTGAGTGTATCAAAACAGGTGTGGGGTTCGATTTTCAGTTGTGCCTGTTTGTTTGTTTTTTTAATCTTCTTTTCTTTTTCTTACTTTTGCATTTCTCTTTACAAAATATGTTTCAATGTTCTATATTTTTAATTATGAGGTTAGGTTTAGTGTTTAGGAGTATGCTAGGTACAGTTAAACCCAATAATGTCACCGACCAAGGGGTTTGCCACAAAGCGTCGGTCTGGTAACCGATGATTGAGATAAATGAAAACCAATATGGCAGCAAAATATTAACATGTGCTTGAAATTTCTTTAAGTACATAATATGTGTTAATAAATGAGAATGCACATGCACATGTTTTGGAGTTGTTGTTTTTTAACACAACAGCGTTGCCGTTATTTCAGTATGTACATAATATAAAAATACATATCATCACTGTTATTGGAGTTCAGCTAGTAAACGATTTTTTTTTTAATTTGCTTTGTTGGCGAAGCATAGTATGAGAACTAACACATGCGGGCAGTTAAACCACCTGTTCTTTGAAGTCACCATCAGAAGGCGCAAGGCCAACTTTTCATATGCACTCCCTTTGTTGGTTATAAAAAAATATATGGAAAAATATGGATTGGACAGTAAAACTGTCTCTTTTAACGGTTTACTGTTTTACAACTAGGAATGAAAAACCTAAAACGTGAATATCAACTGCAATAATAGACCTTTAATATCAAACACTGTATCATTCATGTTAAAAAATACTTAGATAAAATGCCCACTAATGTAAGACGCACCCTGGCGATTGGTCATGAGATAACCATTGTTAAGTGGCAAATTTGGCCCTCTCTTGTGGTCAAGATATTAGGGTTCGGTGACATAACAGAATCGACATAACCGATGAGAAAATTTTAGACACTTGAAAAGAGAGAATTTGGCAGTTCCACTTCAAAAACGTTACCTTAATTGGGTTGGCAAGTTAACTGAGGTCAAGATAAGTGGGTTCAACTGTAGAAAAATAGCCTGGCGAATATACTCCACTAGTGAGTTTCAATATTTATACAAGTTACTAATGGTGATTGGTGCTTTACCTTACCTATTATTACTATTTCAACTATTTCACCATATTGGAAAGGGGGTCTAAGTTTTTGTGATGTGAAGGATAGGGGGGGGGGGGTAAAAATCAGCCAAAATCGCATGACATCATTTATGGACAGCCCAGCCTCATTGCCATTATAATAAAAAACATAATTATGGTAAATGACTAAGATTAAACTAAACTGAAACCTGGGACTTAACTAATGAAATCAATTTAACATTCTGACTTACAAATTCAAATACTTATAGTATTTAATAGTATAGTGTAATATAAGGATAGTTACAAAATAATACTATTAAAAATAGTATTAATAGTATAACTAATACTAATAGACTAATAGTAAACCGTAAAAGTAATAGTACTAATACTAATACTCTAATACTAATGGTATACTATTACTATTAATATAGTATTCTGTAATAGTATTATTAGTAATAGTAATAGTCTTTAAATAGTAATAGTACTAATAGTATAATTAGTAATACTATCTTTAGTACTTTAGACTTTAGTCCATAATAAATATTCACAATAAAACTCAGAATATCTCTAGTCTATTAGCCGCAGCCTAAAATAAATTTTGCAGAGAGTCACAAATTACTGATCAATAAGAATCTTATTGAAGATTGAAATTATGAAAACTGTCAGAGTCAGAGCCAAAGAATAATTTCCTATGTTGGCCTATTCGTATAGTATTCAATTAGTATTGTTTACATTATCAACCATTATTTAAGAAGTAAAAAGTTTCAGTAAATTAAAAATGGTGATTTAAAAGCACAAAAAAATATTTTTTAAAAATCAAATTACCTAAGTTTAATTAATTAAATAAAATTAATGGAGTATTCTTTTAATAACTTAATTTCATTTTTCTTTTTTAATATTATAATATAGCAATCATTTAATATTAAATCGAGATTTTAAATTATATTTTTTAACCGGAAGATTCCAATAACCCGGAAGTTGAAATTATGCTCTCCCTTTTTCCCTTCGTCGCCATCATCAGGTATAGCTGTTTATTTAGACGCCTAAATATCTAAGTACATCGTTTTATTTACAATTCAAATTGTTTCGACTGCGAATTTAATGCAAAATACATGTGTCATTTTTGTAGTTGTATCACCTTATTTGATTCACAAATATTTATATATTGTAAAATTTGCTTGATAAATTGCAAGTATATTCTCCTGGAACGGATTAACCGTATCACTTTTATTAATTTTTGCACCCGGTGACTGAGTCGCTCTTGTCACAAATAAATGTCATTATTTAGTTATCTAAGTAAATAACGTAACGTATAAAAGTACTTTAAGTGTCGTCAAGGAATTAGTATTAGCTAACAATTTAACAGCTCTGATTACGTGTACGTTTCAAAATAATAACTGACAATTGTTTACATTAAATTTATTAATACACAGCGAGATTTATAACTTACTGAGGGTCAGGGCTAATATATTATCAATTCATTTGTTTTTCTTTATTCTTTTAATCATAATTATTACTTCTACATTTAGATTGCCAAGATGGTGCGTATGAATGTATTGGCAGATGCCCTCAACTCTATTTCTAAAGCTGAAAAGCGTGGAAAACGGCAGGTGTTACTGAGGCCAGCATCAAAAGTCATCGTTAAGTTCCTAGGTGTAATGATGAAACATGGTAGGTACTTGCATGGTTCATATATTACAGATAAGTCTTTGATGTTCTCTTTTCTTTAAGATACATTGATTGGCTTGGCAAAGTCACAATTGAAGTTCTAACCTTGATCTTTGAAACCATGGGCCTTAAAGTTAGTTAGTCAAAGTAGGCACTTTGGTATGCCAAGGGAGACTACTACATTTTTTGTATCGGAAAATGAATGCGGCGCAGAGCGATCCAAGTTTTTAATTTTCCATGGAGGGTGTAAAATAACTTATAAAGAGGTCATTTTGAAACGAATGTGAGTTCCTTTTCCGGTCTAAATCGTTGGTAGACATATTGGCCTACATTTTAATAGGTTTCTTTTATATTTTCAATCGACCAGGATCTTGGAATAAAAAGGTCAAAATATTGCACGTTTCGACTCAAATTATTTTTATTTTTTTAGGGGGGTCCATCAACCATATTAATCGTCCACCTGCGCCATCTATTGAACTACGTCTGTGCCAAATTTCATTGACCTAGGACGTAACTGCCATTAGATATTCAAATTTGAGTGACATGACCCTTCTTTACATATAAGTGACACCGCCCCCTTTTTAATGGCGGAAAGCTCTGACGCTTATAAAATATTCAATTATTTTGCCTATTTACAATAAAATATCTGATAATTGATGTTTAAAGATGATCTAATATGGAATTATTTCAATAATATACTTAATTTAGACGGCTAAACACTGCAGAGTTGATATTATAAAATACCACAATGTACCGTGTGCAACAAGTTGTCCCTGGCAACCATTACTGTTCATTCAACCTCATTGTGACTCATACTACTACTATGTCTTTAATAGTTTCATTCATTAGTTGTGGCAGTGTGCAAAATCCTTTTAACCATTGGTCAGGGTCAAATTAATTATTCATAAGCCAAAGTTGAAGGTTCAAAAGGAGTTCCTAATATTATTGGTACAATTTTATAGAGGACAGTTCATTTTGTTATATGTAGGTCATGGTAATAATGATAGTCGGGTGAACTGGAACTTATAAACACAACAAAAACTTCGTTTCAAGCTAAATTTTACTGCTAATACAAATAAAAATGATTTATTAATATAGAATATTTTAAAAACAAAATTAAGAACTAATTATTTTATTTACAGCATTGATCCTGAAAATAAAATCATTATTAAAACAAAGACATAAGTGCGTGACGCGAACAGCGGAATTGAGGTCACAAAATGTGGGGGTAAAATGCATTGGGGACTGGGACAAATTAAAGCACACTTTGAAAATTCATAACTTTAAAACTACAAATCCTAAAAATATAATCTTGGTGTTAAAATTTATTTAAAAATCAGCTCTATTTAACTGTGTTGTTAGTTATTTATTTTGTTTAAGTTGATTTTTTTTACCAAAGTGCCTAGTCAAAGGAATACCTACCAAATTATCCTTTAAAAAAAACACAAATCAGTGACTTTTATATAGGCCAAAGATCAAATTAATATCCTTACGTCTTAGAGTTTAATGCCCTAAAGCGATGTAATGCGCGTCTGTCCGTCACTGCCAGAGCAGTTTAAAATGTGCCTGGATAGTGCTCTTTAGCAATGAAATCGCAGATAGTAAATACTATGGTTGTTAACAGTTAATCAGTTACCGGTCCTCAAATCAGGATCAGTCCCTTTTTAATAAGGACCGGTTAACTGCAACTTCAATAAGCCCGTAATTAGCTTATTACCCGGGGTTTGTTTTTGTTGTGTTACGGTTAAGATGCAGGGCAGTATACGAGACTAACATATTCCGGTACATAAATAATATACACAGGCTAATTATCGTTGTACGGATCCAAGATGGTGGCCACGTTGAGGACGGTAATATTGCTAGGTGGGAAACTGTATACACCACCCAATTTTAGAGAAATTAATTAAGTTTTAACATTTTTATAAGTGAATGTTTCCAAAATGGAAGGTAATAAAGAATTTAGGGTTAGGTTTAGTTGTAGTGCTTCAGAAGTTTGCATATAAACAAAGATGGCGGCCGGATCCTCTTAAACGATAATTTACCCATACACGTCATCACTATTAGTTTACTTCGGCTACTGCTAAGGAATGATTTTTTTTATTTTAATTAATTTAGTTTTCGAGGCACTGTGACTGTTGAGTTAACACAGTGCGCGTTTGATGTCAACAACGATCAAGGCCAAGGCTGTTTCTATTTATATTAATTATAGTCTGTTCCTTATAAATACAAAGAAAGCTATAAATTAAGTATATGGCCCGTGACCTATCGGCATTTTCTGATCACCGGTTTATAGTCTGTTTCAGGCATTCAAAAAACTTATTGAAGTACATGTACCTATATTACGAGTGGTATTTGAAAGACGTAGCAAAAATGCCGGTTGATTAATCGGCCCACAAATTCAAGTTCGGTCTTTAAGTTTTAGTGACAGTTTTCCTGCTAGTCAAAGGCATTTAACTTACATTAATAGTACGGTGAGTGTAGCTCAAACCCTATTTGAACAGAAAAATCAGGGATGGGAACATGTGTGTCGCAAAATTCAATTATACTATACTGGCGAGTGACAATTGAAAAATAATGTTTTTTAAAATAAATTCCATTTTATCATTGTTTACTCCGTACGCTTTATACTTTTATTATTATTATTAATTTTAATAAGTGAGTTGACAGGCATCACACACAAGAGGTAAACGTCACAACGGACGAGGCGAGGCATTGGTTTTTTAAACTATTGAAGAATACCTTGCAAATTTTAATGAACGATTGAACCGGTCCTCTTATTTAGAACAGGGAACTACGAGTCCTCAAAATAAAATATAAAAAAAGACTGTTAATCATCACTGTTTAATTAATTCTTTGGAATTTTTTAAAAAAAAGTCTTGAATTGAGGGCAATGCGGAAAGAGCTGAACGCAAGCAGGGAAAGTGGGCTTTGATGCCAGGTGACAACATTCTCTTGTTAGTTCTCAAAATCAAAACATAAGGGATATAAGGACTTTTTGAACAGTTAGCCGGTGTTCAAAAATGAGCTGTCTTATCAACCTTAGTAAATACTCTTCAGTTCTTGAGAGATGACATATTTGACTTCCGGCAATGGCTGCCGTTTCCCTCACTAGTGTTATCACTAGATTGTTGAAGTTTTTGTAGTTTTTATGGAAGATGCGATTTTGCTATACTTTATTATATAAATAATAGTTCTAGGCTACAGGTAAAAGTAGTTTTAACTCTTAATGTGCCATAGGGTTTTTGGAAAACTTCCGCCTCAGTACCATAAGAATTTCCCGAATTGAGATCAACCGGTTATAAAATTTAAAAAATTGCGTTAAATCCATTTCTATTATTATAGTCATACTGACGTCATCTTTTAGAATAAGAATGGTTATTTTATGTATCCGAGAGACCGTTTTGAGTTTAAAACTATAT
The DNA here is from genome assembly GCA_002072015.1 of Radix auricularia. Lineage (NCBI taxonomy): Eukaryota > Metazoa > Mollusca > Gastropoda > Lymnaeidae > Radix > Radix auricularia. Next base: position 388,462 of record MUZC01000397.1, on the reverse strand, counting down.
TTACCTGTAGTTTAGTACTATAATTTTAGTAATAAAATATAGCGAAATCGCATCTTCAAAAAAAAACGTAAAATCTTCCAAAAAACGTTGCGAATCGAGCGATAACACTAGCGAGGTAAACAGTCGCCATTGCCGGAAGTCGAAAACATCGTTCATCCCGCACTGAATAGTTTTTATTTTCTGTAATTTCGTTTCTAAAGAGAGTTCTATCGAGTCGCGCATTACCGCGCTTTGGTACATTAAGAGTTAAAGTCAAGACGGTCTTTTGGTTATGTATTATAACTATTCTTTTTTTTTTTTAAATGAAGTCACTATGACTATAATAACACAAATACATTTTTTTCAATTTTATAAACAGTTGATTTGGGATACAGGATTGAGACGGAAGTTTTGCAAAAATCTTCTGGGGCATTTAACATTATCCCATTCATCAACCATGGAGGTGACTAAATGTCTTTAAAGGGTACCTCGGAATAGTGACACTCCCAATTTTTAGTTTAAAATGGCATTGAAATACACTGAAAGAAGTTGTGTGTTAAGGTATTTAAATTTGTTATATTTATTTTCTAGGTTACATTGGTGAATTTGAACAGATTGATGACCATAGAAGCGGCAAGATAGTAGTTAATCTTACTGGACGATTAAACAAAGTAAGTTCATTTCAGTCTGAAATTTTAAAGCTTGACGCTATTCTTAGTCTCTACTGCCTTTTGGCTTCCTGTGAACTAGGAAATAACTCATAAACTTCAATCTCTTATGGAAGTATCTGCACGTGGATCATATAAAGATTACTTGGAAAGTCAAAAGTGTCTTGGCTAAAGACAATTCTTTATGAGTTACAAAGAGCATAGTGTGTTAAGTACACAATAAGTAAGAGATTAATGGAAACTATCTGTGCTGTGACTTGAAATTGTTATGACAATGCAACATTGGGTAGCACTTGCTTTGCTGAATTAATTATTTTATTTGTATTTCTTTCTAAATGAAGATTTCAAACTGAAATTACATGCTATTCGGCTACTCCCTTTAATAGAGCTTATCTTGCTTAGAACAAAGCACTATAAATATATACAGTCGGACCCGCTACTGTCGACGGCCTAGGGGTTTGCAGAAAAAGTGTCGAGGTTGACGAGATAAGTGGGTTCCACTGTATATAAAAAAAAATGTGTTGTTTTTACTTATGTGAGCTAAATCGCAGTTTGACAAAGCTTAACTTTAAGGGTAAATACGGACCGCACAATATAACGGGCTTTTATTCTAACGATTAACCAACAAACTGACTTGACAACAATTGATAATTGAGATAACCCCTGACGTTAAGTGTCAAATTTGGCCTTCTTTTGTACTCAAGATATTAGGGTTCGGCGACAAAACGGATGAGGAAATGCTTAGACAAAAGGCTAATTTCGCTGTTTCACTCCAAAAGCGTCTACATAATGTTGGCGAGATAATTTAGGTTGAGATAAGTGGGTCCGACTGTAAATGTATGCTTTTTCGTATTTTTTATTTTAAATAGTTAAAATTTCATCCTTAGATAAAGGACCACAGGTTGTGAACCACTGTTCTAAGCCAAATTTTCACACAAAGCTTTATCGCTTGAAATATTGCTCTCTGTGCAACTTAACACTGGAATGTATTATTAATGATTTTCTGAGCCTGAATGAACCACTGTATTGATTAGCTTCTTTGATTGATAAGCCGAAGTATACTTTGTTTTTCTATTTACGTTATGAATTCTTTCCTGTAAACCAGTAACATGGTAACAGCATTTGTTACTGAAAAATCTGTTTAATTTTATTGGTTCTTTACACAGGGAAGTTTTTAGCATTTAGCCTGCATAATGAAAAATATATATTACTTCTAAAACATTTTTTCTGCAGTGTGGTGTTGTAAGCCCAAGGTTTGATGTCTCTATCAGGGATATGGAGAAATGGACTAATAATCTTCTCCCTTCTAGACAATTTGGGTAGGTTGAACATTGTTAACTGTTGGGTTATTAATTTAATTTTCACCCTGTATGGTTCTAGTTGGAAATCTTATTATTGAAAATATTATACCATAATTTAGTGTTCAAGACTATTTCTGTTGTTTCCTTGTGTAGTGCATACCATTGTGATTCAGATTACTGGTTCCCATTTTAATATCAATTGCTTATCCTTGTTAAGTTTCTTGATTCTATTATAATTATAGTTTTTATTTGTAAATAATGTGTTAAATTTTTTTTTTCCAGTTTTATTGTGTTAACAACTTCCAGTGGAATTATGGATCATGAAGAAGCAAGAAGGAAACACTTGGGGGGCAAGATTCTTGGGTTTTTCTTTTAATGAGAGTATGATTCAGTAACATTAAACAAGTTAAAATTAAATCCTGATTTATTTTTCTCTTTTATTTGTGTGCCAGTTGTTGAGTCAGAACGTGATGAGCTTTTATACAGCTTTTCAGAAGTAACATCACTTACCTGAAAATGATTCAATCCTGATACCCCATATATATATATATATATAGGTGCTCCAAAACATGGGTCATTTTTGGTAACATATGCAATCATGTGTATTAATCTTCCTACATTAAAAAAGAGAGTAGCGAAGCTATGTCTTGCTTCCATTTTGCATGATACTGATTTGTTCTGTTAACATGATGCTATCATGTTACGGTGGTTGAGTGGCAAGCACGCTCGACTGGCGCACTGATGGTCAAGAGTTCGAATCTATGCGAAGGCAAGGATCTGTTCCTGTGGCCTAAGGAGTCACCTAGCTCCGAATGGGTACCTAACAATAGTTAGGCGGCTGGGTAATGTGTGGAACCCTCATAGCCATGGCCTGTGACCGCTGCATCACTTGCCAACAGATCATCTGTCATGGTCTGTGGACACAATTATCTTCTATATAGAAGGAGCGTCTGTATATCTAAGATATTTATATAATTATAATCCCTTTCACCTACAGAATAACCAAATCACTGCTAGACTTATTTAATAAGCACAATAAATTAGAGGACTGAAACTGCATTCACGAAGAAAAAAATGAAGTCAAGTTTATTAAAATTGTTTGGTTGTCATTTAGTGCCCCTGGATTTTTCACTAAATATATTTTATCACTACCTGTTGTCCCACCTGGGGCAACCTAGTCTTCAGCCAGTCATTCCGGGTGTGCCCACTTGTTTTAATGTCCGCCTTCAATTCCCATCTCCAAGTCATTCTGGGTCAACTTTTCTCTTGTACTGGGGGTTTCGAGTGAGTGTTGTGATACTGGGTACAGGCATTCTGAGAGTGTAACCAACCCCTCTGTGCTGGCATATTATTATTATCTCTTCTAATGGTTCTTGATAATGTGTCCTCTTTGGTGGAGACATGGGTTTATAAATGATTGCAGCTTTTTATTATTATTTTTTGATCCAGCTGCTGTTTGCCATGCTTCTCCCCGATATAGCAAGACAGGCTCCACTGTGCTATTGAGTATTTTGTCCCTGGTCTGTAGGGTAATAATACCTGATCCTATGTTATGCCAGCAATACTAATACATCTTAAATTTCATGATCTTTCAGACTAATATTACCAAAAAAAATGTCAGATAAACTACACTGCAAAAAAACTTAGCAAACCAAGCATCAAATGACATTTCTTAGGACCCCCTAATCCCTATTCCAGTTGTCCCTGACATTTGTATCGCCACGGACTGGTAGTTTTATAATGAGATAATTTTACCACGGCCCACTGAGTTTGGTGGGGGTAAGGTGTTTAGATGTTGATTGATTCAAGTGATTGTTAAATGTGGTTTGGATTGAATAATTTAATTTTTTTTATTGGTGGTGCCTTCAAAATAAATTATATAAAATTACACCTTAAAATGAATATTATAGTTAAGTGAATTAAAATTTTATCCAGGAAAAACCCCCAGTTTGTTTCTTAACAAGATAATTCCATCTATGGTTAAACAAGACAATGATACCCGAAATACGTCGCACTGGTTAGACAGTTTTGTGACCCACGTATTGTCACTGAAATGTGCTGCCATTCGTGTGACTTTTTTTTCTAAGTTTAAGATAAATCTTAGCAATGGCTTTTGTTATTTGTTAGTGATTTTCCTCTGGGCAACCATCTTATTTCTGTGTATAGGAGAAGACATGTACTCTGCTTCCATCTTTTCTGAGTTAAGGGGGTGTGCTTTGCTGGATTAAATAAGTTCAACGACATTGATCAATCACTATCATTGTATGATGTACCGGTGAAATTTGTGGCCTTGCCATCATTTCCTTGTGAATGATCAATGATACAATGCCTAGATTCACATTCAGGTGCAACCTACTTAGTCCTATCAGTTAACCTGGTACTTTTAGTATAACCATCCAGACTATGGCGGATTACGGGGGGTGCTGACAGGGCCGAAGCCAGAGGGGCCGTCCATAAATGACGTCACGCTCCTAGGGGGAGGGGAGTCACATTTTTGTGATGAGGGGGGTTGAAGAAATGTGACGTCACATCAAAAGGGTAACTTTAAATAAAAACTTCCACTGAAACATTTGGTGGCATACAATTTATTTTATAACATTTTTTTTTTCTTTTTAAAACCATCAATGCTTTTTTAAAGTGCTGTCGGTAGGCCATCAGACTCTGGTTGGCGTGAGTTATCAAGAAATCAAAATTAAATATAATTATAATACATGTACATCTACTTAAATTTGAAAACCCACAAGAGCACGTATGACATTGTTAAAGCGTCGTTTGGTGTTAACATCAAAGCATGTGTGATGTAGCCGCCGCTCAGATTGGTTCTCTTACGACAGGAGTCGGTCAACTTTTTTGCCCGTTGTCCCACGATATTCAAGTTTATTTGTGCGTTACCCCCCTCCCCCAGACTCGAGGTCTTTCCCAGCTTCCTACATGAGTCGGGGATGTGGGGGGGGGGGGGGGGGGGATGGCGTAGGCCACCACCCCCTCCCAAATGCAACTGGGGTATTTTAGAATCATGATATGTGTGTAAAAATTATGCGAATAGTATAATTTGAAGATATTTTAAGTCAAATTGAGATAGAATATTCATTTATGTATTTAAAAAATTATTTAATTATTATTAAATGTGCCTGCTAATATTAGTCAAAGTATTAATTAACTTTATTGAATGCAATTCTTGACGTCGCAATTCGAGTGACCACAAAACAACTTTTCTTCTTAGCTTAGTTTTTAAGGCATTAATTTTAAATCTTATATGTTACAGACGCTTCTTCTGTACAGAAGATTATTGCGTCCTACGTATTTCTATGGTTTGTGTTTAGTCCTGTATTCTTACTAGAGTTTTAAATGATGATAAAGTGTTGGCTTTCCTGGTTTCTTCAGGCAACCCAATCCACACCCGAATACCGGACGGAAAGAAAGAAAACTTGTATGTGTTTGTTCTTGCATATGGAATAAGAAAGGTGTTTTTATCTTTATGTTTATTTGAGGGTTGTATTAAGTTATCTTTGTGTTGTATTTCTAAATTAGAATTATTTGTCTTATGTATAATTACTAATTTACTCTTAAGAAAGGATACTTAAAATACTTTATACACTATACAGTCAAGTCATGAGGATTAAGATTATTATGCTGGAATTAGGTATCTTCGTATAGTACCTAGGTAAGAAATCTACATAATTATCAAATTTTTAAAAATATATTTTCTCATCTGGATGGAGCCGGTTCAATAGTCAATAGTGGGTATCGGTTACAAGCATACTGGTACACATGACGTTGTTTAATATATCTAGTGGATGTTATATATCCCAAATGAGTCTGCATTACCCCCAAGAATTCACTGTTGACCCCAGCCATGTGGTAATTTACCCCTGTTCGCCGACCTCTGTCATACGGGATGACCATCAATTGAGTAATTTCTTAAAAATACATTTTAATAATATTATTTTTAAAAAAAATAATTTCTAAACAAAGATTTTAATTGTGATGATTAATAGTCAATGCTTAATTTGTATGTATTTAAATAAAATATAATCAAAGGATGTTAACACAGTTTTTTATTTATTTATTTTTTTTTAAATCATTTTTTTTAAGGCCGGTTAATAATTATTTTAAAAAAACGGACTGGTTCAAACGGATACCTAACATTGTTACCCCAAAAGTAGCGGATTCTAGCGAATTTTATGTGCTCACAATGATTCAGCATTACCTCCAAGAGTTCCCCTTTCACCCCAAATAGATAATTTACCTCTGTTCCCCGGCCCCTCGGTGGCAATGTATTTTTCATTAGTTTATTTATTTATTTTTTATTGAAAAAAAGCAAAACCAATATATATATATATATATTGAGCTTCGGAGTGAAAAGTTATGATAATTTTGGATATTTTACTAATGTCATAGCATCTTTCAGTCTGCAACTAGCAGGAATTACTGATTTTGGGACGTAGAATCTACAAGATGACACCCTACTTTCCTGCACACTTAATATATGTTTTTATCTTTATGTCTATTTGAGGGTTGTTTCTCTTCCAGCGCAGCCCTAATAAGTTTTTAAAATTATTATTATTATTATTTTAGAAAACATAAGATTTGATATCAATGTGGTATTTTTTAGATCAAATGCCTTTGAAGTGCATATACTTAGAAGGAAAACTGTCACTATAAGAGCAAACTTAATTTGAGGAATCATCCTGTATCTGTCTTTATATTCTATCAACAATGAAATGATCCTTAAAATATCAATAGTCACTCTCACGAGCTTGAAGGTTAATCAAAGCAAAGGGTTTTTGACATTACCGCTGTATTGTTCGTTAGCTGTTTTTGCTATGACTTGACAACTAAAAAAAATCAAAATTTAGTTTAAATAAAATAAGACGAATTCATACTTATTCTTATAGGGCTTTAGGCTTAGGCCATGTAGGGGCCGATTTGGGTATCACGTAAGTTCAGGGAAAATCACGTCAAAACGGGAAAAGAATACACCGGTACTTGGTGAAATGGAAAAATTCCTGTCGGTCGTCAAATACGAAAAAGTTTGAGAAGCACTGTCCATTTATTTAATGTCACGCGTGTTAAGATATTACACTGGAGACATACTTTAAAAAATACTTAAATGACAAAATAAGTTATTTGAAACATTTATATACTTATTTTAAAATGGAAAGAAGTGGGGTTTTTTGTTAGGGGGGTGGGTGGGTCAAAGTGGGAAAGTGTTGGCTTTCCTGGTTTCTTCAGACAACCCATTCCAAACCCGAATACCGGACGGAAAGAAAGAAAACTTATATGTGTTTGTTCTTGCATATGGAATAAGAAAGGTGTTATGTCTATCTGAGGGTTGTATTAAGTTTTCTTTGTGTTGTATTACTAAATTAGAATTAATTGCCTTATGTCAACTTATGTATAATTACTAATTTACTCTTGGTTCTTCTATCCTCTAGTGAAATAAAGGATAACCACACAAAAGTGGCTTCCCGTTTGACATTTATTTTATTTTTTTATGCTTGCTAAGACGGACGTAAGCTCAATGACTCAATCTCAAATGACGATTCGTTAGTTGTGGTATATAGATCTATTTGTTTCGTAACTTTCCAAATAAAAAAAGCATTAATTTTTTTTATTGTCAAGGACAGGTAACTCTTAGTTGCTTTAGTTACATAAGCCATTATTTAAGTTTAACTAAAAAATTTTAAAGCGTATATCTATAATACATTAAGTATTAAGATTAAGACATTACTCTTTTGACATGGGTGCAAATGGTCGACTTTTGGGATGCCTTTCACTTTTATCAGAATCAAAAGCACGTTGCTGTTTACGAAATGTTCATGTTGGTACGGGGATACTTAATAGGTAAATAATAAATAATGTAATTAGGTACTTTGACAGAAAATTTAAATGTAGTCCAATAGGCTTAAATAATATATCATTTTAAAGGGCTTGCTAAGACCTTTTCAAAAACACCTGTTTTGTCTTTCTATCTTTTATAGAAGTGGAGTTATGAATTTTTTTGTCAATTTTTTTGGCCCCTTATATAACCTATATAATTTATTTAAAAACTTGTGACCCCAATTTCAAAATTCTGTACTATTTCCCTCATAACTTTTTTAATATTAGAGATATGGTTATCAAATTTTCAGGAGACATTCACAATCCAATTTACAAAACAATGAACAAGGAATGTTTAAATTATATCAAGATTTTGAATTTTGTAAAAATATATTTGGAGGCTTGTTGAAGAAAATCAAGGGCGAAAATTGTTTTTTTATATATATAAATTCAAATCAGTACAAACAGTTGCATGCCTAATGCATTATTAATTAGTTATATTGTAAATTTAATTCAATAACTATAATTAAATGTTTGAATGGTAAGTATATGATTCTTAAAAATAAAACTGAATGCAAGTTACAATAAATTATTTTTGGAAATACCCCACCCCCCTCAATTCCTGATTACTGAAATTTCAAATTAAAATCAAATTCTATTATTATTTGAAGATTTAAGTATCTCATCAAATTATAATAAGAATAAGAACATATATACTGTCAATTTCTGAGTAAATAACTTGTATTATTTATTATATGCGTATTTACTTAAATGAGTAATAATTAATAATATATGAGACTATTCGACGGGATGTGGCTAGTGGCTAGCGTTACGACATGTCGTAGCGCTAGCCTGGAAACTGCTGCTACGACATAAACAGCAGACGATTCGAGGGGATTTCGATAGCGTTACGACATACCCAACTTCTGCGACAACTAGTTTTAGTTAATATTATAATATAAATATCTTACCAAACTCTTCTTTATATTTTATATCCGGATAAGTATAATATTTGAATATGACATTAATTCTGGGCTTATTTGTGTGTGTATTAATTCTAAAATCTAAATTTATTTAAATAGATTTAATATTGGTCTAACGATTATAACGGCTGATTTATTTTGTGTAAGTGATGTCGATGCCAAGTATTAAAATTAAGGATACTGTAAATGAAAATGCTCTAGATAGTAAAGATATAAAACTAAAATGCTATCTCACCCTGGTGAGACCTATACTAGAATATGCATCTTCAGTATGGGACCCATCCACCAAAGAAAATATTGATAAGTTAGAACAAATACAAAAAAGAGCTGCCAGATTCATTACTGGAGAATATTCAAAACTGACAAGAGTAACACCATTAGTTAAATCATTAAACCTTGAAACACTAGAGGATAGAAGAACCAAGAGTAAATTAGTAATTATACATAAGGCAATTAATTCTAATTTAGAAATACAACACAAAGATAACCTAATACAACTCTCAAATAGACATAAAGATAAAAACACCTTTCTTATTCCATATGCAAGAACAAACACATACAAGTTTTCTTTCTTTCCGTCCGGTATTCGGGCGTGGAATGGGTTGCCTGAAGAAACCAGGAAAGCCACCACTTTATCATCTTTTAAAACTCTAGTAAGAATACAGGACTAAACACAAACCATAGAAATACGTAGGACGCAATAATCTTCTGTACAGAAGGAGCGTCTGTAACATCTTATCTTATCTTATCTTACATATAAGATAAGATAAGATAATCGTAGGAATCTAGAACAAATAATTTGTTTTGTGTGGAATAATAAAATGTACCGTGTGCAGACCTGTCATTGGAAACTATTCCATTCATTTTCATCCTTCAATTCAACCTCATTTTTGCTCTACACTTTTATTACTATGTTTTGTTCTCGTTGTTTCATTCATTAAAGTTGGCCATTATTGAAGTATAATAGTAAAAATAGTTTAAATTAAGAATTGCAATTCAAAGGTTCAAAAGGAGTTATTAATTTTTTGTACATTTTTAAAAAGGACAGTTTGTTTTGTCGTGATAGAGAGTCATATTCATAGGTCTTAAAAACTTAACTTAATGTCTTTGTAGATCATGATCTGGAATTTGTAAATGTAAAGATATTACTTAGTATTATCAGTATCAGAAACTTTGTTTCGGCAACATAAAAAAAATCAGTTATACCGACTAAGGTTGTTAAGACCGCTCGTATTTGAGGACCAGCTAACCATTCAAAAAAAGACCGGTTAACCGCTCAACCGTATATCCCTAATGTTTTGAGAACTAACAAGAGAATGTTGTCGTCTCGCGTCGTCTGATGGCATCAAAGCCCGCTTCCCCCCGCTTGCGTTCAGCTCTTTCCGCATTGCACTCAATTCATAGCATTTTTTTTTAATCCAAAAAATTAACTAAACAGTGATGGTTAATTGTCTTTTTTATATTTTATTTTGAGGACTCGTAGTTCACCGGTCTGAATAAGAGGACAGGCTCAATCGTTCGTTAAAATTAGCGAAGTATTTTTCATTAGTTTAAAAAACTAACGCCTTGCCCCGTCCGTTGTGGGTCTAAATAAAGAGGACAGGTTCAATCGTTCGTTAAAGTTAGCGAGGTATTTTTCATTACTTTTAAAAACCAACGCCTTGCCCCGTCCGTTTTGACGTCATGTTTACCTCTCTTGTGTGTGATGCCGGTTAACTCGCGTATTAAAATTAATAATATAAATATAATAAAATTATAAAGCTACGGAGTAAACAATGATGATAAAATGGAATTTATTTTTTTTTAAAAAACATATTATTTTTCAATCGTCAACTCGCCAGAATAATTGAATTTTGCGATTCACACGTTCACCCTCCCAGTTTTTATCTGTTCAAATAGGGTTTAAGCTACACTCGCCGTACTGTTAATGTGGTAAACAAATGCCTTTGATAGGCAGGAAAACTGTCACTAATCGATTAATCGCCCGGTATCTTTGCTACGTCTTTCAAATACCTCTCGTAATATAGGTACATGTACTTCACTAAGCGGCGTGCGCCAATACGTTTTTTGAATGCCTGAAATGGACTATAAACCGGTGATCAGAAAATGCGGATAGGTCACGGGGTCATATGCTTTTATAGCTTTCTTTGTCTTTATAAGAAACAGACTATAATAAATATAAATAGAAACAGCCTCGGCCTTGACAGTTGTTGACATCAAACACGCTCTGTTAGTAACTAGTACTATTAGTTGTGAACTTCAGTGAAGCAAGGCTATAACGCGTCATGTACGCATGCTTACAGCTTGGAGACTGAAGGTTTGATTAGTTTGAATGCCAACCTAGGCTACTTGTCAGGTGTCAGCTGGATCGTGGTATCGCTTTTACTCGCCGTGACAAAGCGAGAGGGAGAGGCGCGTTACGGCTTGTGTTGTTGTTTTTTTTCACTACGTTACCGCTAGTGGTTTTTTTTGTTGTTGTTGTTGTTTTCTTTTCGGTTACACGGTCCTGAATAAAGATCCTGATCTGAGGACCGGTTAACCGTTAACAAGCTTAATACCGACAAAAATGCATATGGGTAGACCCCTAAGATTTAATCAATGTATTTGCTTTACAGAAAAACAAGAACAAAAATTACAGTACTAGCGCATTCATTGTGATTGGCTTAACAAACAAAAACACACACTAAAAAAACTTTTTAAAAACTGGACAGGAGCGGGATTCGATCCCACTACCGGATTTACCAGCAGGGTAATGGAATTATCACTTCATCTAGCGAAACTCATGTCAAATGTCGATTTTTTAAAAATATAAATGTTTGTCAGTTTGTCATTAAGTTTATACCAATCAAGTTTTTTTTAACCTATCAAAATTCAAATACATTAATCTGCTTACATAGTAATCATAAAATATTGTTTAGCATTAAAGTATTTAGTATTGGCATAATTAAAATACAGCATATATTTACGACCAGTCGCAACAGAAGACAACTCACAGGGATGTTGCTAGTGTTACGACATGTCGTAGCACTAGCCAAGTCTTGGTGAGTTGTCTGCCGTTACAGGTAGCAGCAGACACTTCGTATATTATATTATATTCAGACGGAATTGTCTGTAGTCGTAGTACGGTAGTTGTAGTTGTAGCCTGACTGTACTACAGTGTAGCAGAGGTGGAATCTGGAATTAAATATGGACTTTTGAGGTGAATTAAAGTTAAAGTTTAACTTAACCTATTTAATTTCAACTGTCAACAGTATAACTAATCATTAAAATTAAAAATAATGATCATGGTTATTCTGCAGTTTTGGCACGTGTAATATTAAAATTTATTTTGCAGCAAATTTGTACTTTCTTGTGAGAACTTTCGTAGTTAGTTTCTTAATTGCATTGGTATTTGTATATATTTTAGATGTTACAGTGCTAATTTTTAAAAACTTCTAAGGAATTTGACGAGAATAATAAAATTTGCTAAAAAACAATATACTCAATATACTTATAATACTGATGCCAAAACTGCAGGATTACCAATAATGATACTGATACTAAAATAAAATACTGCTAAATCCATCCAATCGCTATGAGCACTTAGATATCGACCAGAAATCCCCGAAAAATTGGTATAAAAATGTCGTTGATAGATGGCGACATCCACTTTTTAATTCACTGAACGTGTTTTTTTTTTTAATTGTTATGGCCAATTTCAATTATTCGGATTATTGGTGCCATCATAAATTCAAGGAGTCACACTTGTTGTTTATGCCATTGAAATTTTCTTTTTTCTAAATTTCTGGGTTTTTACTTTAAAAATCTTTTGACGGGTATTACACTAGTACTTATATATAGGTTATTATCTTCATGTAAAGTAAAGCGCCATATAAATTATCCATTTATTATTTTATTTTCAGATATTTTGTACCAAATAGAGTAATCCACACCACAACCATTAGTTTGAAGGAAACAAAGAGAAATGAAATAAGTTCTGAGCCGTATAAATTTACAGCTAGTCCTGCCAATATTCCTTCTCTGCCCAAGTTTGTACCAGGAAATAAATACCAGTCTAAAATTGTTACACTTAGTGTGGCCATATTCCTCATATATTTTTTAGTTCTTAGAGAAGAAAATGATCTTGATGAACAGTTGAATGCATCTTTATTTGATCGGGTTCCCCATTTGGAAGAGCCTCACCTGCGACAAGCTATACCTAAAATGAAAGATAGTGGAATTGAAACTATAGATGCAGAAATAAGATTAAGAGAGCTCGTAATTAAAAGACAAGAACAAGAAAAAAAACATTAAGATATTGGATTTTGATCTACTCTCACTATTAATTTGGAATATTTTTAACTGTTCTTGAAAGCAATATTTCAGTGTCACTCTTGAGAAAAAAAGTAAAGCTGAGAAGCTTGAGCTCATTTTAAAAGCCCTAGTATTACTAAACAAACTTTTATTTATGTACTTTTCTTATATTTTTTAAACTTAACTCACTTAACTTACTTCGAGATTTAAAAAAACAACAAAGTATTCGGTGAGAACTAGTTTTTTTTTTTTTTTTTTTTTTAAATATTAAAGAAAAATGTGATGCATATAATTAATATAAAACTTAAAACTAAAAACCTTTCTGTTTTCAAACCTGCATCCAAGTTCACAGAATTTTAACGTATTTTTTATTTTAGGGAAACAAAAACTAAACAAAATTGATAAAATAGCAGCACATTTGATGAAAGTGGACATTAAAAATAGTGAGCAGTTATCTAAAAGACTGACCTGCCAATCTTGAGGCTTGTACTTGGGCCAAATAGATTGACCTTTATTGCATGTGCATAATCAAGCGTCTCCCTTGATGTATTATCAATGGAGTGAAGTACATTACATGTAAATTTAAATAATATTATTCCATATCATGCTACTTGGCATTTTGCACTCTTAATAAAATTGTGACACACACTTGCTAACTTCCAGCACATTGGTAGGTAGACAAGGTGAGAAATTAGGAAAAAATGTTTAATTAGTGCTTTAACTTTAAACTTTAAGTCCATTATGTGAAAATCCCTTAACTACTGTAGCTCTTGTAATTAAATTTAAATTGTTCAAATTTGACATAAATTGGTATACCCCGTCCCTTGTTTCATTATGTTTTATTTTGTACATGTATCTTGAAAATATTACTTCAGAAATTTAAGTGTATAGATGTTTCTAATTTATTATTATTATAATTATGTAGTTATAAGTTATATAGTGTTGAAAATTTGATGTGACCAATGTTAGTGATCTTCATAAAAATAAGATATTAAAATGTGATTACAGTTACAGTGTACTGTGTGGGAATGTGGTGGTCGAGAGGTAGCGCTCTCGACTGTCATACCGATGATCACGGGTTCGAATCCACACGAAGGTGAGGAGTCCCCGAGTCACCCAGCTCTGAATGGGTACCTAACTAGACAATAGTTAGGCGGCTGGGGTAATGCGTGGAACCCCTATAGCCGTGGCCTGTGACCACTGCATCACTTGCCAACAGATCATCTCTCATGGTCTGTGGACGCAATTATCTTCTGCATAGAAGGAGCGTCTGTATATCTAAGATAAGATACTGTTAAATTTGATTACACTGTTACTATTTGTTGTCATATATGTACCAGAATAGATAAACAATAAACAGCGGTACTGGTAAAATGTTCTTAATGACTTAATGAGTTGTGATAGTCATAATTACTGGCAGAGTGCAGTTTACCTTTCACTTTTCTTTGATTATTCAAACTTAATAAAGTATTTTGTCTAGTACTAGTAAGCCATATTTAAAAAAGTTACGGAATGATCAGGTGTCACGTTTTATTTTTCTATTACTAAATTTCAACATGTATATATTTCTATATGTGATAAAAACACAATCTCAAGATATTTCAGAACTGCTGAGTACTTCAGTTTATCTGTAGATTAGTAGATTGCTCACCAGACCCATCCCATGAATCGGCTCACCGTTGTGTTTGTGTAAAGTGTAACCAGATGTGCTACATGTTAAATTTTTCTAACTTTCACAAAGATGTAACCACACAGGGGAAAGCATGGCTAAGATATTTTTTATGTACCATAATCCTCTGGGCCATAGAGAGTTGTTTCCATTTAAACTTTCTCAAACGTGGTAGACTGTGGTGCCCATCTCCTATTCAAGTCAGCGGAGAACTTTTTAGCAATAGCCATTATCGACATGTTATGAATCTCTCGCACCTCAGCTTGTGAGGTGAGCGCACTCCAGAAAAGATATATAATTTTATTAACGTTTTGATGCTCTCTTTACTGATCTCAGCAAATATTCAGGTATTGGGTTAGAAACTAGAATTAGAATCAAAACAGCATTTAATTCTAGAAGTAGAAGCTGTCTTTTAGTTAGGGCCTTGCTAACATAGTAATAGTACAGGGACAACACTGAACATTAATACTATTCTTATACTTAATTGAAAGTAGTGTAAATTTTGCTTGCAATTCGTAATTCAGCGAAATGATTTTACAAACTTTGGGAACTGAGATATTCATTATTCAGTTAACACATGATCTGTCTATCTGGTGTCTCACTCAACGATTTAAATATAATTAATTAAATAATTAAAATGAAACGGCCTTGTTAGGAAATCACCAATGTTTCACCATGCACAAGTTTGGTTCTTGATACTAAAAACATAAGTTAATGGTGTGTATTGTTGTATCACAAGTTAATGTCTTAGCTTACAACTTACATTATGGTGTTCGCTCTTTATACCTTTACCCATTTACCTCCAACTCTTAAAAATTTTGTACTTTATAGAAGGTAAACATTTATGATTAGACAGTCTTGAATCAAAGTATTAGTAACTTAAAACTTTCTAATACTAATATTTAATGTCAAAGATTTTTGGTAGTGTGCACACCAAGACAAACATTGAAAGTTGTGTCAACTATTTTAAATAGCACTAAATGAATCATATTTTTTTTTTAAATTGCAAAATTCTTGTAGTTTTATAGTATGTGTATAATTTTTTGTATTTGCTAAAAGTGAAACCAAACAAAAGAAGTGAAAAAAGTTAAAAAGATTTTCCAGAACATTTATTTATTAAAAGATACATTATTTTTAAGCCTTAAAAATACCTGATTGCCACCAATGAAAAACAAAAAGGTTAATGAGAATTCCAGCTTAAACATCTCATTCTCATCTCAATTCAATATTTTTTAGTTTTAAATCCAAGACCACAGTCGGACCTCTCTAAGTCTAAACTTAAGGACCAGAAGAAAATTTGACCTAGGGAGTTTTCAGGTTAGGAAAATGAGTAATAGGCTCAGATAAATCAAGGACAGTGTTGATTTTGGGGGAGGGACAGCCATACAAGCTAGTAGTAGTAGGCATGACAGGAGGGAGAGGTGGTGCAAGATGTATCATATCAAAGGAAGCTGACTTAGCTTTAAAATACAAACATGAAAGCCCCTCCCCTCACACATGACTCCCTCCACAGTGGGATGGGGGAAGATTTTTCCTGTTACAAGTTTTACACCTTAGAAAATTCGACTTACATAGGGTGGAAGCCAAAAATCTTAAAGAGTTAAGAAGAGCTAAAATACATAAGTCTTATCGAATTTGGTCTGGACATAACTATTAATTCGACAGGGAGGTTTTCGTCTTAGGGAAGTATGACTCAGCGAGGTCTGACTGTATAAAATTTAGTCACACATCCCCTTCAACCAGCCCCCAATAAGTTACAAATCAATACTACAACTAACTACTATTCAAGGTGATGAAAACATTGAATGAAATATGAAAGTCACAATACAAATGAAAACAAAAGAATTACAGAGATTTATGGTCACAATATATTATGAATAAGACAGTTGATGCTGCTGCTTTCTGTTCAGGTCATGTCTACGGAATATAGTACTCCCGTGCCACCATAAATGCTACTTCAAATATTGGTAAGCTTGGAAAGAAGAACAACGCCTTTACAGATTTTAACTCACATTTCAAATGCTTCCAAGACAACAGCAAAACCAATAAGGAATGGTTGCACTGAATTAGTAAAAAATAATTTGAATTGTTCCTTTTCAGTGGACGGGAAATAAAATGTTCCAAATCAGTCTAGTTTGTGTCATTTTAATCAATATATATATTTTAAAAATAAAATAAAAAAGACAGAAAAAAAAATTAGGCACGCTCTCCACGAATCCTCCTGGCCAACTGAATATCTTTGGGCATAATTGTAACTCGCTTGGCATGAATAGCACAAAGATTGGTGTCTTCAAAAAGTCCAACAAGATAGGCTTCACTTGCTTCCTGTAAATTAAATATTGTTTAAAATATTATTCTTTGGTTAATAAAAACCATTCGACAACATAAATTATTACATAAACTAACAAAATATGAACATAGTTGCGATTATTTAAAGTTAATTATACAGTTAACCATAATGAAGTCCTTTTATTTTTAAATAAAGTTGCAGAAATTCAGCAATGACCCAGCTTCTAGGAGAATATTCTATGTAAAAATATAGAAATAGCAGCAAATTCTCACAATCATGGGTTGATTTATTCTAAAATCTGACAGTCTATAAAATCCTCATAAATTCTGTAATTAATGCTTTATAGCTTATTTTGAAATAACTGTTTTGTATAAGTGAGACAAAATAGAAATTAAAACCGTCAGTGAATATGTAAAATTCCACAAACTTGGGGATCGACAAATGTCAAATTTCTTAAATTGGTAATGAAGTGAGAGAAAGGGGGAGGGAGCGCTGGACAGGTTATTTCTGTGCATGAATCACACAAGAAATGTGAATTAGCTTGACAAAAAAAATTTGGAAGACCAGGGGTGACAAATTAAATTTTAACATGTTTAGATTAGAACAGGGGGCAATCTATGGCCCACGACAGCCTGAAGTAATATAAAAAATTCAATAAATTTACATTTAAATTAAACATGGAAATAAGTACTTGAATATAGGCTAAATTTTTGGTTAGGTCCGGCCCCTTGATGTTTCATTTCTTACTAATGCAGCCCTCGATCTAAAAAGTTTACCCACCCTTGTATTAGCATAGTTGGAAATTAAGTTACCATTAAAAAAAAAAAACGTAAAAAATAAAAGATTTTGACTATAAATCTTTTATATATAAGACATGACATAACTAAAACAATGCTCATTTAATTACCCATCACACGACATTACAAAAATCTAAAATTTTAGTTATTATTCAAATATAGAAAGAATCTATCCTATAAAAAAAGACAGACAGACTAGCAATTACTAGCATTTACATATCGGGAATATATTTTCAAGAAGTATCAACAATATAACACGTACCACACAACAGGAAAGTATTAAATAGGTTGTTCAATATAATACACTCATCGACTCTAGCACAAAAATTAATATGCTACAGTCACAGAGACAATGTAATAAAAATATTAATTCATTTACAGTACATTCAATCTATCTGAAATTTTGATACATCATATTTATCTTTGGCACGTCTCTGCCAGCAAAGTTTCAGTCCACTCGCATACAATGAAGTGGGTTAAAAATTTATCCAAAGATTTTTCGCCATGAGTTAATATAAAGGATTTAAAAATTGCATGAGCAGCAGGAATAACAAGAATAACCCATTTACTATAGAAAATGTCAACTTTTTATAATGAAAGCTATTTCATTTGATATGCTATTATACTTTATTTCTTGCAGCTTTCGGATGTTTATAACATTAAAAATGTTTAAAATTTTAAAGAAAAGTACTGCAGTTATACCTCAGAAACAATTGAAGCTAAGGATATAAGACACAGAATGTAAATAAAAAAATATACTGACCTGTAAAGCTCCAATAGCTGCACTCTGGAAGCGGAGATCAGTCTTGAAGTCTTGGGCTATTTCCCTGACCAACCTTTGGAAGGGCAGCTTTCTGATTAGGAGCTCTGTGGACTTCTGATAACGACGAATTTCTCTCAGTGCGACAGTACCAGGCCTGTAACGATGAGGTTTTTTCACTCCTCCAGTTGAAGGGGCACTTTTCCTTGCTGCCTTAGTAGCAAGCTGCTTCCTGGGTGCCTTACCACCAGTAGATTTACGGGCTGTTTGTTTTGTTCTGGCCATGGTAGCTGTATTTAATATAATTATCAAAATGTAATTGTGTGAATGCATGGTAGTTTGAGGAAATTTTTAATGTATAGGGTGCTAATCAAGTGTAATTAAAAAACACTTGATACAACCCGTAGCATAGCATACAATGCAAACTTGCTCAACATAAAAATGGCACAAACAACCAACTACTGGATAGTTTTTGAACTATAATTTGCGAGTGCTTCAATTTTACTATGATTAAATAAATGTATATCCTTATTCACAATTGATTGAACTGAATGAAGTTTTTCTAAATAAAAAAGACATAGTATTTTGTTATCAATACTACATCTTTGTATTATAAAAATGGAATATTGATAGATGTGTTTATATAAAACCTTTCCAATGCATTGTTATCTAGCATAGATAACAATAAAATGGATTTTAATTTATTGTTTTCTTTTTCAAATCATATAAACTATCTCAATTTTTAATTCAGAATCATTCATAAAGGGATCCAATCAGCATGGTGGGTGAAGGAAATATGATTGGGCATATTTCTTTCAGGTGATCCAGTTAAGCAAAATATTTAGTATTTAGGTTTCCATAACTTTCATACTTATGATATTATCAATGTACTGAGCAATTTTCAATTTAAACTGCAGTCATGCAGACATGTCAGGCGCGAAGAAGCTGCTTAAAATTACAGCACCAGAAATTTTGATAATGGCGTTTGTGGGAAGTTAAGATATGAACAAATAATTGCACACAATTTATTTTGAACATGTACCAACAAACCTTACAGGCAACTGGCAAAGAACTGTGAAAAAAAATCTAATATTTACATCCCCTCAAAATAGTGAGAGGGTCAACAGAAAACACCTGACATACGGTGACAAAATTAAATCGAGGAAAATGACTAGAAATTTCAAGGCCACGGTGAGTATAGCAAAACATTCAATTGCAGATGTTTTTCTGTAAATTTGCTAAGCACAGAGCAATGCACCAACTAGTATCAGAAAATATGGTACAGTTAAACAGTAATGACAAGGTGGAATTTATTTAAATACCATGTAATTCATGTAATTTTTCAATCACCAGAATTACTGAATTTCCCTGTTCCAATTAAAATAAAATTCAGTTTTGATGTTTATGTGGTAATCTTACGTATCGATTGATAATTTTAAGTCAAATGCCTTGGAAAACTGTCAATATAAGATAAAACCAAAATGGAATTTGAGGACCAGTAAACACTCTGTTAGTAGTACTGTTAGAATGTTTTAGTCTTGTGTTGTCGGATAGTGGCATCAAAACCCACTTCCCTTGCTCGCATTCACCCCCTTTCCCGCGATGCCCTCAATAGGGGTGTGCCGGAATCCGGTTCCGCTGGATTTTGCACTATCCGCTGAAATCCGGTTCCGCCGGATTTACATGTATCCGGAACAACCGGAATATACCGGATTTCGGAATTTGCCAGATTTTGTGACTCACCGGATCTAAATCTGAAATAAAAGTACAGTCCAAGCCGCTTAAGTCAACGGCGTCGGGGTATGAAAAATGGCATCGACATAACCGATGATCGAGTTAAAGCAAAACCAATATGGCGGCAAAATATTAACATGCGCTTGAAATTTCTTTATGTACGTGTTGTGCGTTAATTAGTGATGGGACGATTAATCAGAATCGTATCGGAATATCGGGACCCTATTTCTTCACTCTTTCTTAAGGTTGTTAAGACCGTTCGTTTTTAAAGAGCCGTTTTGCGGTGATTCCCAGATTGAGCGATACTGTGCCTTCGAAGCCACTTGCTTGATTTTCCTTACAAGCTACACAAATAAGTAACCTACACATCCCCTCATTGTCCCCNATGAGAACAAAGCAGTAGTACAGTACATGTAATAGTCAAAATGAGGTTGAAGGATGAATGGTTGCCAATGACAACAAGTTTGGACACTGCACACGGTACATTTTATTATTCCATACGATCCCCTCAGCTTACAATTCCTTCGGTAACTTGATGCTAATAGGACTAACCAACAACAATGGTTTGGGAGATTGAGAGTAAACTGTCTGTAGTCTGTTATATTATATATTTTAAAATCTGGGGAGCCTTGCTTACAGTAAGCAGCCTATGATTTTGGTATCGTCCCATCACTAGCGTTAATAAATGATAATGTTCATGCACGTGTTTTTGGAGTTTTTTTTAACAGCATTGCCGTTATTTGTTTGATGAAGCTATCGGCATGCTATAAAATTGTACATACATGTTTGCTAACAACAAAAGGTATATGTGCACCAACTGACAGCAGAAATTTACAAATTTAAAATAAAAACCAACGTCGATTATCGATAAAAACTTTTAATTTTCTCCAACACATCTCTGAAACTGGCGATTTAAGTTAGCAACACATGTCTCAGCGCAAGTGCGTCACCAGCACACATAGCAAGCTGATCGCATTGCCATGGTACCAAAAACAACACAGCGCTGAGAGCAAAAAGCAAGTGGGCTGTGACGTCACCAGCAGACACTGGTGAAACATTTTCAAAAGCTTGCGATTGGTCATGTGGTTTCGAGTTAACCGATGTTAAGTGGCAAATTTGACCTTTTTTGTGCTCGTGTTATGAGGTTTCGGCGACTTAAAAAAAATTGAATGAAACGACGAGATAATACTAAGACAAAGAGAGAATTTGGCGGTTCCAAAAAAAACACCGTTGACTTAATGGGGTGGTCGACCTAAGCGAGCTCGAGGTAAGTGGGTTCCACTGTATTTGACTTTTAAAATAAAACTGAATACAAGTTACAATAAATTATTTTTGGAAATACCCCACCCCTCGATTCCTGATGACAGAAATTTCAAATTAAAATCAAATTCTATTAGTATTTGAAGATTTAAGTATCTTATCAAATTATAATAAGAATAAGAACATTTTTACTGTCAATTTCTGAGTAAATAACTTGTATTATTAGATGTGCATTTACCTAAATGTCATTCATAACATGTGTCATTGTTCTTGCCTTATCACATATTTGACAATTGAAGATATTTAGAGTTCTGCAATGAAATATCATTTTTATCTCTTTTACTTTTAAATATGTCTATGTTACTTAGTAACAATATCTAATTAATTTTAATTGACATTTCTTTCTTTTGATTATATAATTAAATATATGCTATGTAAAAATATTAAGTGTTTGTCAAATGTATATGTCCTCATTTGTGTAAAAAAGAAGGTGGTAAGAAATAACATTAATAAAAGATTATAACACTATTATTACTATTATCATTATTAATTCTAAGGTAAGTATCAATTTGGACTTAGCATTAGACTAGTAAAAATTGCTAATGATGCTCTTACAATTGATTTTAATAGCATACCAAATAGTTCAAAATAATATAAATTTTTATTAAATATAACTAAGTAACATAAGTATAAGTAATTAATATAATATATACTAATTACTAATACTATACAATTATACACTAGAAAACTAATAGTACAGTGGAACCCACTTACCTCGAGCTCGCTTAGGTCGACCACCCCATTAAGTCGACGTTTTTTTTTGGAACCGCCAAATTCTCTCTTTGTCTTATTATTTTCTCGTCCTTTAATTCGATTTTTTTAAGTCGCCGAAACCTCATAACACGAGCACAAAAAAGGGTCAAATTTGCCACTTAACATCGGTTATCACGATCGCCATGGCCAATCGCCAATTCTGAAAATGTTAGCTATGATTTCTGTCTCAACATGGTCTGCTGGTGACGTCACAGCCCACTTGTGTTTTGCTCTCAGCGCTGTATTTCTTCTAGTACTATGGCAATGGCCCTCAAGGCCACGAAAAATATCAGCTGGCGACGTGTGCTGGCGACGTCACAGCCCTCTTGCGTTTTGCTCTCAGTGCTGTGTTGCTTCTAGTAATCTAGTACTATGGTAATTGGCCATCAAAGCCACGAAAAATATCAAATTGCGACGTGTGCTGGTGACGTCACAGCCCTCTTGCATTGAGACCTGTGTCGTTAACTTAAATCGCCAGCTTTTGAAAATGTTACTTATCGTTGCCACTCACCATATCACTTCCGTATTTTCGCGCGTCTTATAAAAAGTTTTACGATTGGTTAAGTTTATGCTAGCTAACCAATAAAATTGATCGTTCAATAACAGTTCACAAAGTAACTGCATATATACGATACGTTTCAGAGATGTGTTGGAGAATAATAAAAGTTTTTATCGATAATCGACGTTGGTTTTTATTTTAAATTTGTAAATTTCTGCTGTCAGTTGGTGCACATATACCTTTTGTTGTTAGCAAACATGTATGTAGAATTTTATAGCATGCCGATAGCTTCATCAAACAAATAACGGCAATGCTGTTGTGTTTAAAAAAAACTCTTAAAACATGTGCATGAACATTATCATTTATTAACGCTAGTGATGTGACAATACCAAAATCATAGGCTCCCCAGATTTTTAAATATATAATATAACAGACTAAAGACAGTTTACCCACCCCCACTCTCAATCTCCCACACCATTAATGTTGGTTAGTCCTATTAGCATCAAGTTACCGAAGGAATTTTAAGCTGATTGGATCGTATGGAATAATAAAATGTACCGTGAGCAAACTTGTTGTCATTGGCAACCATTCATCCTTCAACCTCATTTTGACTATTACATGCACTGTACTACTGCTTTGTTCACATAGTTTCATTCATAACAAGTGGCCGTGTGCAAAAGCCATTTAACTATTGGTTAGAATTAATTAAAATATGTCAAAGTTGAAGGTTCAAATGGAGTACCTAATTTATTTGTGTACGTTTATATAGAGAATAGTTCGTTTTGTCATGAGTCATATATAGGTCACGATACACCATTATTTGTGTAGCTTGTAAGGAAAATCAAGCAAGTGGCTTCGAAGGCACAGTATGGCTCAATCTGGGAATCGCCGCAAAACGGCGATATATTTAAACTTAAACGGTCTTTTAAAACGAACGGTCTTAACAACCGTAAGAAAGAGTGAAGAAATAGGGTCCCGATATTCCTATACGATTCTGATTTATCGTCCCAACGCACAACACGTACATAAAGAAATTTCAAGCGCATGTTAATATTTTGCCGCCATATTGGTTTTCGCTTTAACTCGATCATCGGTTATGTCGATGCCATTTTTCATTCCCCGACGCCGTCGACTTAAGCGGTTTCGACTGTATTAGTATTAGGCTCTAATGTTTTATTAATAAATTTAATTGAACCCGTATTTCTTTGTGAACTGACTTTAATATTACTAATTAGTACTATTGTAGTTACTAGTACTAGTCGTAGCTAGCTAGTGTTAGTATTAGTAGTGAAGTCAAGTACAGTAGTATTAAGACATTAAATATATAATGATAGTGTACTTTTCATTAATTTTGTGTTTTTAATCAAAATATTATTTAATATTATCACTCAATTCTTGTAATAACATTAAGTTTACATTGCCATTGCAATATATAATTATATTTATTCATTTTTGCGTAAATTGATAGGCAAGTCCATTTCCGACAACCCACGCTTTTGTTTATGAAGGGAGGTGACTTATGAAGCACTGACGTTTTTTCGCTAAAGTCCTAACACTGTACCAAGCATAACTCATGAGTACCAACACCAATTTTAACGAAGTAAAGTTATTCAATTCAAAAAATGGATGTCCCAGGATTACATCTAAACCACAAAATCTTAGGCCTCACGGTTAACTTTTTTATTGGTTTTCTTTCACATGATTCCGTTAAAATGTAAAGTAAAGCACCGCGGTTTAAAAATTCGAAATCGCTTCAAAAATAGTATCGATATCTTAGGACTTGGGAAAACCTAGCTGTATTCGTCTGTGATGACAAAGTGTGTTTTTTTTTAGAATACTGTGACGTAAAACGCGAACTACCGATGTGGCCGAAAGACCGGCAGACTGTAAAATAACCTTGACAGTTTTTGCATGAATTTACGACATGCGCAGAAACATGCGCGAACGAGTATCTAAGTACCTACTATAGTGCTGAGTAGTCTTTCTTAGAAAACTAACACGCCGGTGAACAAGAAAAAGTCGGCCATATTTTTTTTACGGATGTGGCTAGCGCTACGACATGTCGTAGCGCTAGTCAGGAAACTAGTGCTACGACATACGCAACTTCTGCTACGACTAGTTTTAGTCACTCTTTGCAGTAAACACATGGAACAGGAAAGAATTAAATCTTAAGAAACTCTTCTGTAAATTGTAAACGCATAAATATATTAAAATACGACATTATTTGTGTGTGTATTAATTCTAAAATCTAAATTTATTTAAATATTTTTTTTAAAAAATAGATTTTGATTTAATTTTAGTATTGGTCTACCGATTATAAGTATATCAGCCGATTTTGCTATACTATTGTATACTTGTGTAAGTGATGCCGATAAATTAAAATTTAGAGTATACTTCAGTATACCGTAAAGCCTAAAGCCGTAAATGAAAATCCGCAAGCAACTGATTCGCGCACAATCGCAAGAATGTAGGCCTAAAATAATTAGTTTCGTGTGGAATAATAAAATGTGCCGTGTGCAGACTTTTCACAGGAAACCATTCCATTCATCCTTCTACATCATTTTCACTCTATTACTAATACTATTACTATTGGGGGGGGGGGNGCCCCCCCCCCCCCCGCCTCTCTTTGCACTATTTATGACGAGCAAGTCGGCGGGGCATGATACGCTATGCCTCATTCGTCTGACAATGTCTTCAAATCCCGCACCCCCCCCCCGCTTGTGTTCAGTCCTTTGTCGTGATGCCTTCAATTCAGAGAATTTTTCAAAAATATCTTTCAAACAAATTTAGTAACAGTAACAGTGATGGTTTATAGTCATTTTTTAAACTCTTGCCTCACCTTTTTCGTTGGTGATGCCGACTGAGTGTCAACTCACGAATCAAAAGCAAAAAATAATATTAGCATAATTAAATACAGTTTTAGTCGTAACTGTAAGTAAGCACATAACACATTTTTACGACTGTCGTAGCAGCAGACGACCTGACCGGTTGTCGTAACGCTAGCCAAGCATATGTGGATTGGCTAGTGTTACGACTAGTCTAAAATCTAAATATTTTTTTATTTTAACAGATTTAGTCAACGTATCTGCTTTTCAGAATAATAACAAAAATTATTAGCATACTCATTATGATGTTTAAAAAAAAATAAATAAAAAAAAATAAAAATAAAAAAAAACAAAAACATGACGGCGGCGGGATTCGATCCCGCTATCACTAGTGTTATATCATTGCAGAGCAACCGGGCTATCACTTGATCTAACGAAGCTGATGGGAAAGAGCAATTTTTTTTAATTATAACTGTTTTTCATTTAATGGCTCAATATAGATTTTCTTTTAAACC
This sequence comes from Radix auricularia, assembly GCA_002072015.1. Taxonomy (NCBI): domain Eukaryota; kingdom Metazoa; phylum Mollusca; class Gastropoda; family Lymnaeidae; genus Radix; species Radix auricularia. The sequence goes on along the minus strand of MUZC01000397.1, from coordinate 362,253 downwards.
TTTAAAATTCATTAATAAGCGTATCTAGTGATCATGATATATCATTATGAAAATTATGGTTTAGTATTTAAGTATTAGTAATAGCATATTTGAAAATACAGAAAACTGTTTACGACATGTCGTAACGGCAGACAACCCGGTCGGATGTTGCTGGCGTTACGACATGTAGCACCAGCCACATCCGCGCAGGTTGTCTGCCGTTACTTTGTCGTAGCAGTAGACACTCCGTTTTTTTACCGTGCCGATGTTTGGTCAAAATATGAATGGAGGTCTACCGCTTATGGTGGAAGGCTACATTGATGAAATCAATGATTTTCCAAACAAAATTAATTATTACTACTTATATTTTAGTCCAAGTAACTTATGTTAATTAAATACAGAATATTTAAGACAGTAGTAGCTTAACAATGTTGCAAGAGACACAGAAAATTCTCCAGCGAACACCGCATTGCATGAATAGTGACAGCATCACTGGAAACCTACTAATTGACTAAATGACCTACTCAATGCCCAAATTTATTTGTTTTTCGATTACTGTGATGTAAAACGACTAATTCGGGGATCTCCGTGGAGCTAATAAAAATTTTCCGAAAAAATATTTCCGTAAATTTACAACATGCGCAGATCAATGCGCGAACGAGTATAGAAGTGCCTTTAATTAGCCACCATCTGCAAGGCAGCAGTTGTTTTTTTGGCAAGTGATGCAGCCTCCACACATGCCACGGCATTCTCCCGCCGCTTTTTACCCATTTGGAGCTGGGTGGAACTCGGGGACGCCCAAGGCCCCGGGAACAAGTCCTTGGCTTCCCATGGATTCGAGCCGTGACCATCAAAACGCCAGTCGAGCGCGCTTGCCACTCAACCACCGCGACCCCAATCATCATTAAGTCAAGTATACAAGTTTTAAATTTAAGTAAAATTCAGCCAGGCTTAAATTAAAGTTTTGGCAATCCTCGGAATCTGTCGGAATCCCGATCCCAAATTAGTTTCTGTTTAGGCTACTGTTTTTAATCATTTAATCACATAAAATTGGATGTCACATTAACTTAGATCACGAAGAATGATAGACCTCTTATTATATATATATATTGTTAGTAAATTGGGCTTACCGTAAATTGTAAATGTCGATCTAATTACTAATGTGTGAATTCCCGATTCAAAACTACCGCGTATTCTCTTGACACACTGAGGTTATAAATAGTACAGTGAAAAAAATCTGTGAAGACTGCTTTATACTTCATAGGTAGTGAATTCCGAAGACACATTTTGGGAGACTATTTCACGAGAATCATAAAAATACAGATGGAACAATAATATAACTATATATGAAATGTCTACAAACAAGATAAATCGTGTTGAATTAGACTTACCTAGTTAAATATGAGTTCCCGCTTCAATTTGCAATGAAATATTGTGGTGCCTAAATATTCCGTCACTGGGTTCTTCCTGCAAGTAAAGGTATTGTGGGTAAATTGAGATTAGTTTTTTTATTTTTATAAACAGCCATTCATTGGCTCCGTACTAGTAACAAAGAACTGATTTTTCATTGGTTAAGAATATTACATTGCGATTGGGCAAATCGTCTCAGTATTTTCAGTCGCCATTGGTTAATTTTCCACGAGTTTCATTGGTGAAATGAGAAATTACTCGCATAATGAGCTTTTTTTTATATAAAAAAAAAATCCAGCCAAAAGATCATATTTTATTTAATTTTAAATATATTTCATAAAGACAATTAGAATTTTTAAGCCACTATTTACCTTTCTAAAACTCTCTTAAAAATGGCTTGAAACCACACAAACAATAAGTCTTTTTTGCTGTTGAATGATGTATGACTATAATTATAACATGTAAATAAATCTGTAACACTAACGAAATAGTGTGTGTTTTTTAGTTTGTATAAGTATGGGTCGAGATGTTTTCTGGGTGTGTTTGTTGTTTAGCTCTTATGAGGCACGCTCGCCTCAGACAGGCCGGTCTGAATGTAGTATCGTCAATGTGTCTGTGCTGTCTATCATTCAATTGTGAAAAAAAAAAAATTCCATTGTACATTGTAAGGCCTTCAGCCAAATATTTTTTTTTAAATGTACATTTAAAATAAATAAAATTTAAACGCTATGTCCAAAAAAGGGACTGCAGCGGATATCGATGAGAGAAGTTTGAGGTTTCCGCTGCAACCCCACTTTTTATTTAAAAAAAAAAAAAAATTAAAAAAATTCCATTCTTACAATTCAATCAAGTAGAATTAAAATATTTTTCTGACGTAAGAAAAAAATGAAGGGTTATTTATTTTTATTGGGATGTATTTTCGTCAGATGAAATAAATTCTGATTAAGATCTCTTTTCTTTTTTAAAAAGAGAAAAAAATCAATAACTTTAATGAAAATGCAAAAATTTACCTCCATTCACTCCATGTTTAAATCATTTTAAAAAAAAAATTCCATTCTTACAATTCAATCAAATAGAATTAAAATATTTTTCTGACGTAAGAAAAAAATGAAGGGTTATTTATTTTTATTGGGATGTATTTTTTTCAGATGAAATAAATTCTGATTAAGATCTCTTTTCATTTTTTAAAAAGAGAAAAAATTAATAACTTTAATGAAAATGCAAAAATTTACCTCCATTCACTCCATGTTTAAATCATAAAGATCTAGCAATCATCAAATTTATTTAAATAATTGTATTTTTAAAGCAAAAAAGTACTCTGTTAACTTGTTATGTTTTTGACATGGGTTTTGATACGGGACGTCTTATTTTCACAGCTCTTAGCTACCATTAATAGACTTCTTTCTTTCGGGGAGCCTAATATCTTAGAAGTTGAGGAAAAAAATCGTTTTTCCTATTCACATTATTTTCTGGGGTATTTTTTTAACATTAAGGAAAGAGCCAGCTACAATCAAGCTGCTGCTAAAGTAACTAATAAAGTGGGTGGGATATA
>MUZC01000397.1:333794-356661 GCA_002072015.1 Radix auricularia | reverse complement strand
CCTGCGCAATCCTTTTCGCATACTAAGCTGCATAGGGCCCCGCTATTACTAAGACCGGCCCCGTGTACTGCCATAAAAACCTGGATCCTTTCTCTTTCAATCTCGAACAATTTTTTATCAATGTAAATAAAGAAATTTATTTGATGTTCAAATTTTTCATTTAGTAGGCCACATGGTATTATATATGAATAATTTCTGGCAAGGATATGTAACTCATCACCGCGTTCTTTTATTTTCTTTTATAATTATATCTATTTATAAAAACATTTCTCGTTGTACTGCTTGCTCTAAGGATAGAACCACGTCTTCTGAATTTTCCCCACTCATATTCATATTTTTTTTATAATTCTAACTCGCGTTCAGTTGATATCTCCAACTCTCTATAACAGCATTCTGTATTAGCACATATCTGTGTTCCATGAAATGGGTTTACATTAGTTTAAAGTAGACAGGTTCCCATAAATTGAGATAACATAGAAAAGAAAAAATTGAACTGAGTAAAATTCGTTTTATTAGTTACTTCAGATGTCAATTTTTCCAAGGCGCTTGAAATTTTAAGTATGTCATTTTCGAAATCATTTATGTTATTGTGGTGTATATGAACGGAAAAATGAGTAACCGTTAATTTTTAATGAATAACCGTACTTTAATGAAAAACACAAGCTATATGTAATGCAATGAAAAATAATAAATTTAATTTTTAATAAGTTGTCTTACAATACTTTTAAGAAAACTGAAATTGTAATATAAATTACTAGTTGCAAGTTAAACACAATATTTGAAGTACCATGTCATGTAAGTACTTATTAGCGCATCATTCTGCGCATATCGAAATTCCACGCAAAAACTGTCGTGGGAGTCGTGGCGATATCAATAGAACATATTTTCGGACCAGCGGTGATGTGTTGTTTTTTTGTGCAGATTTCTTATAAAAGCGCCATCTGTGACGTGTACCGCTTAATTTTCAAAACAAATCGTTACCTTTTTTGAGTGATTTTAAATTTTTGAACGGTTTTGCGTTAGTTATAACAACTACTATTTAATAAAACAAATTTTGCACGAATCCGTTAATTAAGTCTCAAAACTAAGAATATTTTTATATCACCTTGATTTTCTTCCTTCAAAATAAAAAGGGCGGTTTTCGGAAAGGGCTTTACTTTTTAAATGCCCACAAGTGCCGCCCTATAAATGAGTGCCGCCCGGGGCGGACCGCCCCCACCGCCCCCCCTAGCTACGCCACTGGGTAGTTGTTCATTACAGTTCCACGATGGTAACAAATGAATATAATATTTAAATTCTCACTTCCTGTGGGCTGTGGGCCAAAATGAAGTATTTTTCCTTATGTTAGCTTCATAAAAACTGAAAATCACTAATTCTCCTTTTTCCAGTGTAGGTAAAAACATGAAAATTTGGGCAGTTATTCAGTACACGTCCATGATGGTAACAGTTGAAAATAATATTTAAATTCTCACTTACTGGGGGCCGGGGGGCCCACATGTATTTTTTTCTTATTTTAAAAAATTACTCATCCCTAATCCTCCAACTTTCCGTGTAGGTAGAAGCATGAAACTTTGGTAAGTTGTTGAATAGCCTCTTGCCACGATTATTGGAATTTTTAAAAATTAGAATTAACTTTCATGGGAGCCGGGGGCCCTTTTTTTTTCTCTCCTTTTACTGAATATTGCTATTTTTCCTTTTCCCGTTTAGGTAGAAACATGAGAATTTGGGAAGTTGTTTAGTACACTCCCGCACTGGTAAGAGGCAAATAATATCTAAAGTATCACTCACTGGGAGCCGGGGGCCTCAACGTATTTTTTCTGATATAAAAACTGACTCATCACTAATATTCCAATTCCCCATGTAGTTAGAAGCATGAAACTTTAAGGAAACTGTTGAGTACACACCCCCGCAGGTAACAAGCGAAAGTTAATCATCTCAAGTTCCTCAACATCCTGTGCAGGTAGACGCATGCATATTTGGGATGGTAGCAGGCAACTTATCACTCAATTGCAGTTTTTTCACCTTATGTTGGCTAAATTACAAATTTAAAAAAACTTTGGATACTCTGTAAATGCATTTTTTTAAAAACTTGGAAGATAAAAATTTGAAGGCCTATGTTAAAATTCGTTTGGTCAATAAAATAATATTTTTCAATCTTTTGTGGCCCTTGGCCCCTAATCTCTTTTTCGTTAACGTTTAAAACATTTTAATCATTCGTTACCACTCGATTTTTTAAATCATATTGTCGGGGCCGTTTTGTCGGGGCCGTTTTGACGGGTCACCTATATATATATATCTTGAAATAATGTTATTCAAAATAAAATAATAGTTCAAACAATTCGTTTAATTTTTCTGTTGTTGTTTTATAATATAAACGTAGTTTCACAGACTAAGAAATAATATGTGATGCGTGCTGTTAATGTCTGTTTACAGCATTCTCATTAAAATTTAAAAAACAACAACACGAATTAGTCATTATTACTTTACAGATAGTGTCTTTATTATTATTATTATTATTATTATTATTGTTGTTACTGAGTTGTTCTGGGGCGCCTACGGCGCCCACTTTTTTCAAAAGCTCAAGTAACTTTAAAATATTATGTGAATGTTACTGCATGCGTTCGAATTAGTGTGTCCGACAACCAAAAATTGGTATGTGAATGAATTCAATTAAAAAAATTAATAATTTAAGTTTAGTTCATTTTACATCGTTCCCTTTTCCAAAATTAAAATATAAGCTCAAACAATGATGTTATATAATATTTTACGGCGAGAAACGCCACACGCTCTGTAGCCGACGGGACTCAAACCCTCGGCGATCTAGGTATGTCCACCTGTGCACGTGAAGACTCGACTCATAAATTTCCTTATTTGTTTGTGGCACAAACTCTCAAATTTGATGACATTATGGCGATATAAACAGGAGTTTTTAAATTATAACCAGTGGCGTCACTAGGAGGTTGCGGTGTAAAATGTAAAATTCTCCGTTATTTGGCTCTGGCAGACTCGGATGAGTTCCTTACGTAAGTCATGAGGGGGTGACACCATGAGCTACGACCCCGGGTGACACCAAAACTTGTGACGCCTCTGTGTACAACCATATGAACTTTATTGTCAATCTTTGCAGACCAGCTTAATTGATCGAATTTGAAAAGCTTGTCACTTATATTTTGCATCACAAACAATATTTGAAGAAACATGCAGGACAATAAAGAGTTCGGGCTCAGGAGAATGTGCCCACCCAAATTGTTCAAGATCAACTTAAATAAAAAAACGCACTCATCTTTTGAGAATCCCTGCTAGAAGGCAAAGAGAAACCAAGGCAGTTATGGCTAGAAGAGAAAATGCACGTTCAGAGGCAGTTGAGTGGCTAGATGAGGACGAGTTGATCTGTCTGCAATCATCCTTCCAAAAAGTGATGATGTTGAAAGATTGTCGCCAGTCGTAACTATAGATGAACACTTCACTTTATCATGGTAAGATATCCAGTGATTATTTTTCAATTAAACATAATTCACATGACCATAATAAACAGATTCAGTATAGCACAAGAGTTGGTCACATAATTTGTCAATCTAGTCCTTTTTTTTAAATGGTCAAATTGTTTTGTTTCCTTTTTATTGTTTAATCACTGTGTGAGGTCAAGTTTCGCTAATCCACTTCTTGTCCTGTGTCAATAGAATGCATAGTAGGAGGATTATCTAAAACTTGACCTCACCCATTGTAAATAAAAAGGTAGCCGATTACTGATGTGTATTATATATATTTTTTATTGTAAAGTCTAATTCTTGCAATTTTTGTTTACAAATTCGATCTAGATTGAGTTACTCTTTCATTAAATAAATGTGACAACTGTTGACAGTTAACTATTCTACTATTAAAGTCCTTTTAATAATCTGATAGTTCTATTAAGTAGGGGTTACCGGATTTCAGCTCTGGCAAATCCGGAATCCGCTATTTTTACAAATCCGGCTCCGATTTCTGCTCCGGCAGGATTTCACTTCATAAATCCGGCTGAGCCTTAATTTATTTATGTTCATAATGGCTCCTTTGGGAAATCCGGAATCTGGGCATTTTAACAAATCTGATTCCGGCTCCAGCTGTATTTCATTTCATAAATCCAGCTCCTACCCAATTGCAATATTTTGAATCCGGAACATCCCTACTTTTAAGTGGAAATTTTATATTTTTATAGTTTAATAGTGAAGTTTATTTTAAGCATTAAATTTAATATTTTAATTAGAACTTTTTAAAAAAAAATCCAAAGTGTGATGTACATTTGGGGAGGGGGTTGTCCCAAGATTTGTGACAGGGGAGGAGGGGGGTAAAAAATTGCCCAAAACAGCGCGACGGTTCACCGACAAAACGGCCCCGGTCAAAATGGCCCCAGACAAAATGGCCCCGGTCAAATCGGCCCCTGACAAAACGGCCACAGACAAAATGGCGTGGTGCGCTTTATATTGACACATTCTTGGTTTGATGTAGAGTGAGGTGATATGACGTCATATTTTGTTTAGTTTCAGAATTACTGATTTGAAATTACTTTTAATGTAATCTAGAATGATTTACATTAAATGGAAAAAAAAAGGAAATTCTTTGTTGGAAATTGCGTTTAAATACTCATTCGAGTTTTTATTACTTGTTTTTTTTAATGGTAAGCGAAGTAGGGGGAAAAAGGTATAATTGTTAATTAATGCACAGTTTCAGTTAGTTGGCGTACTTAACTGGCAGTACAGTTGAAGTTGAGATTGGGAAAGCCTACGAAGACATATAAACGGTCCTTAATGGGAAAAGGAAAGGGATTAACACTAATTTAGATTCTTCTAAAGATTAAGGTTTTTTTAAGCCTTTATATTAAATCGTGGTGTCTGCTTGCTTGCCGAAAAATATTAGGATCGATTTTAATCCACTTCCCCGTATGCTAGCAAAGTTGAAAATTATGTAGGCTATATTGATGTTTTATAGGGAGGGTGGCAAATTAGGCATCTGTCCCGACGGCAGAAACACGCTCTACCCTGCTGTAGTGGATGAGTTTATTATTTTTTTTAATAAATTGTTGCATGAAAAAATAAAATGTCCCTTTGTCACTTGACTTCATAATTTTATTTTATGGTGATATAGTTTTAATGAATACATGTGTTTAATACATTTATTTGAGAAGGACCGAATTAAGGTGGGGACCAATCTGCGAGTTGTTCCCACTTTGACTCTCCGATAGTGGTGTATAACTGGATTAATATTAAACTTTACTTTTTAAGCTTGTTAGTGTTAGTTCAAAGATAATTGAATAATTGCGTGCAAAAATTGCTGCTGTGACTCAAATAACTACAACCCCTATACACACAATATCAATAATAAAAATTAAATGATATCAGTATCCAAACATAACCTTGATTGCTAATTTTTAAGTCATAATACATTACATTTAGCATTTGGTTGTTAATTGGTAGTATATAATATATTCATAATTATTAATATTAACATTCACTTCAAATTTTGAAGGCTCTTTTCCAACACAAATCAAAACATCCAGCCAATTCATTTTGAAATTTGTTTTATTGGTCAAAATTTGATAATTTTTTAAAACTATTTTGTTTACTCTTTAGTATTTATAACATTTTTCTTCACAAACAAAACAATTCAATATACTAATTAGCAATGAAAGAAAAGCTATAAAACAGAAAATTTGTACACTAAAATACATCAGAAAACTATGTACTTCACAATGTGAGCCTATGTAGACTCCAGTCATATTTTTGTTAAAAGTTAAAATTTAATATTTTCAAATTAATGGAAAATTAACATCAAAAACATTGAATAAATATCATATCTACATAAATTATTGATTCTGCAGTTGACAATAAAAAAATTTGAAGGTATTTTGAAGAATTAATATTAATTAACAATAATTCAATTGGGTAAACCTTTTAAGGGGAGACAGATAATTAACAGCGTATTCTTGATTTAACACAATATTGTAGAATGTCAAAATATAATATATAGTAAAAGCGGTGCTTAAAAATCATAATTTTTTCTAAAAAGGTCATAATGGCTGATATTGAAATAAATTATTAGAAGTTAAAGCCAGAAGATATTTGTCTTTAAACTTATTTAGCATCCTAGTTTTTTTTTCTAGTTTCTAAAAATGAATTTAGACGCCAAGTCAATTTAAAATTGCAGTTTCAAATTAAAAACAAAACAACTTCACTAAGTAATAAAGGAACATTTTTAGGAGCATACAATATTACATTGGCCATTGTAATCATTGTATAAATTTCTTCAATTTTAAAAAAAGTTTTTATTTCAAAGTGAAATTAAAAAAAGAAAGTCAATATTACAAAAAGTAAAGATTATCATAAATGATCTTCCCGTCTACCTTATATCAAGGATAATTTTGATTACTTTTTGAGAAGAACAAAACCTTTTACAGTCTCTAATTTATTTATTTAGTCAAAAAGTTTAAAATTTAAATTAAGTAAAAAGTATTCTTGCTTGAAATATTTTAATGTATCCTCACAAAATAAAAAAAAAGGAAAGCTGGTCATGCGCTCAATTTATGGGTGCATTTTATGTACATAACACTTTAAAAAATTAAAATTTTATTTGAGTTATTTTTACAATTTTTCCTTTATGTAAAACCATAATTCATCAGATTTTTATCTGTTTACCCAAAAAATAAAGTTAAGATTGAAATGCATAATACATATTAAGCACATAATTATTATAATACAAACACACTGCTGGTTGAGAGACATGATTTTTATGCAATCCACAATTTGAATTAAAAAAATATTTACACCCTAATAATGCTTAACAAAATCTCTCTCCGAAATGTATGTATCCATCAAGATCAAATTTATTTGCATGAGAGAATACAGAAAAATGGCTTGTGTTAATTACTTTTTAAAGTAAACAAGTGTAGTAGATTAATTTGAACAAATTTGAAATTTAAATTTGAAATACCCTCCATCAGTGAATAATTAAGTAAAGTTAATTCTAAACATATAGCTTATTAGAACCTTTAAGCAACTTTAAAAAAAAAAAATTATTTTATTTTTTACCTTACATCACATTTTGACACTTTAAAAACTAATGTTGTCAATCATGACAAAGTTGAAAAATTAGGCTCTAAAATAACAAATATAGTTTTATAATTTCTAAATGTGATTGAAGAAATAGTTATTAATTATTTGTTTAAACGTTGTAATATTTTCTAAGAGCCTGGATTTGATTTGCTAATAGGAGTGAATGTATTTTTTAGTAAAAAATGAATCTTGTATTTCTTAAGTTGCAAGCCAAAAATAAATATATACAAATAGATTTCAGAAGCATGACAAATATTTTTGGCAGTATGGTAAATTATAACCACGAAATATTAATTTTTTTTATTGTAACAGAAGATCAGAAAAAAATATCTGGTTAATAGTGATAATGCAGTGTAAAAATACTTCAAAGATTTTACATTAAATAAATAGTTTTGTAAAATTAGGATAGTTCAAAAGTGATAATGAATTTATATATTCAATATAATTTATAATTTATTAAAAATATTATTTTAATTATTAATTCTTCAAACAATAAGTTATTTTTGAAATATAACAATCATGGATTTTTTAAAAATATTTTTTTTCAACAGAGACTTCAGTTTATAATACAATTACACGATGGAATGAGGTATTCCCTTTCCTTTCTTATAGAGCAACTGTAATGAAAATATAATTAGATTTTTGTTATTATAACTGTCTAAAGATAAATGAAACATGTTAAAAAATATAAGTAACAAATCTTGAGATGGTAGTGTTGGGATGCTTTTCAGATAAGTGATTTGCCAGTTAGATTTTTGTTAAAACTAATAAAAATAGCAATGATAATGTAAGGCAACCAATTTAAATTTCTTAAAATTGTCTTCACAAATTAATATTTTGATTGAAAGTGTTTAAAGAATAACGTTGAATTCAAAAGCGCATCAGACTGAACATTAGAAAAAATGCAAATATCTTTTATTTAAATGGAAAGTGTTGTACATTTAATTCAGCAGAATGCAGCCAGCACATTTTTATATAGTAGTGTGTTAACAAGTGAGACAAAGAAGCAAACTGAATTTATTTTCATGTTTTTAAACCTATACAAATTATATAAAATATTACAATGCAAAAGGTAAATACTACATCAATACACTCAAGTTTATTAGAAAGTTAATTATATTTATTAAAATAATATTAAAAAGAAGAAAGGGATATTTAAAAAAAAATAAAGGGCACATGTAAGGTTTGACCAAGTTAGTTTTTAGTTTCACTTGTAACTACTAAGATTCAACAAAAGCAAATTAAATAAATAATGAATTCAATGCTATGGCCACTTAAAGGATTGCTAAAAAAGTATGATATATAATGATTTTAAAAAATAATTTTTAATTATATGACAAATGAAGCTGAATGAGTAAAAAAATTTTTTTTTTACAAACAATCACAATTTTAAAAAAAAGTGATTTTTAATCATCCCCAAAATTTCAATGAGGAAAAAACAACATCCATTGAATATTATTATCTTATATTAATTAAAATTAAAATACCCAATTAAATGTGGATTGTACTTAATTAAACGGTTCACATTTTATGACAAAATTCTTTAGGGGATCAAATGAAATAATAAACACAGCCGCAAATACTCAAAAATGCATTTTTGATTTTATAACGAGAATGCAAAGTAATTTTACTCAATAAAATTAAGTAAGTATTATGAGCAAAATCAAAAGAAAAAAATATAGTCAATTGAAATAATTATACGTTTACAATTAAAGACCCCCAAACAATATGTCTAAATTATTATCTATGTAATATAGATATTTATATTTATTAAAACAAGTATTTTTTTTTATCATTACATGCTCAAACATTTTTTTTGGGGGGTTCACATTTAGAAACCATCCCTGTATTCAAAAACAAAGGATTTGTATAATTTATTTATGTTGCAAAAAAGATAGTAATTTTATATTACCATTCAAGTTTTAACATTTACTATTTTTACATTTACAAAAAAAAAAAAAAAAAAAAAAAAAAAGCCATTGAAAATATCTTCTTAGAAATATAATTCTTAAATGATAACAATGAAAGTCGGCCTTGTAAATACTGCAGGTCTGAAACCACTAAGTGAGTTTTAGTGCTAAAAGATTACAGATTGAGAACACAATGAGGTTGCAAAAAAATATGGCTGCTGAATTGGGATACTAAAAAAGATTTTACACTGAGTCTTTATTAATGTTAAATAATAGTTTACTTTTTTAATTGAAAACTTATCAGCAGAAAGTCATTTGGAACCACATGTCAAGTTTTTCAGAATGTAAAGGAAGTAATTTTAAAAAATAATGTATATACAGGTAAGTATAATTGCACAAAATGGCTTTAATACAGATATATTACAAGCCTTTGAACATGATAAATTTTCTTATCCTAAACAAGAAAATTACAACAAAAACATACAATATTGGTGAAAATTGGTTAAGGACTCAAAAACAATGTACATTATTTTTTTACTATGATGAAGACACAAAGAAATACAGAAGAAATTTTGACTCCATAACAACTCTAGAAATGCTGTACTTCCTGCTTCAACATGATGTTGAGATCCATTAGATCCTTTAACAGCTGCCCTTGTTTCAAGTCAATTTAACAAATTCATTTAAAAACACTAATATTCTATTATCCAAAGTATATTTTTACTATAAAGTTTGAAAATAGTCCACAAATAGCTGCTTTGCTGATAGATGTACAGGACAGGATATTGCAAAATTTTTATTCACTTTGCAAATAAACTATGCTTCTGTTAAAATTTGATAACAAAGAAGTTTTGTTAACAATTAAAAAAAAAAGGTTTCATAAACACTTTTAGAAATTGTTGAAAAATCAATAGTAAACAAAATAATTCAACAACAAATAGAAAAAAGAAAGATTGTTCAAGGAAAATATTAATAAAAGATATACATGTATTTGAAAAAAAAAAAGTATATAAGATGTGTTGCATCCTATAATTATAATCTTCAGTTTACCAAAGAGAAGAATAAAACTGCACTAATAATCTCAGTAAGTGAAATTTAAAAAAAAAATCTAAATTAACACTTATTTAGACATTAACAAATAAAAATATGACCTCAATAACAAAATATTACAATGGCTAAGTTAACAAAGGACAACATTTCAGATCATGTTAATTTTAAAAATAAAAAGATTATTAAAATTTACATATTCAAAAGGTAGGGCTGACTGAATAAATGGATTTTAAAAACTGTACTTAAGTCACACAGAGTTAATAAATGAATTGTAAAAATAAAATAAATTTTTAAATTGTTTTTTTGTTCTTTTCTTTATATAGAATTAAGTGTAAAACTGTATTTATAATTTAACAAAACCAATTTCTTCACAATGCTTATCAAATTGCAATAATAAAGAATATAATTTCATACATAATCAGAGTGCTTTCAATAAGGCATGACTAACAGTTTCAGTCTTGGTCCCTTGAAGTTTAGGAGGTTTCACTTTTTGTGCCTTCAGTAACATTAAATTTCAAAAAGAGAACAATCTTTGTAATTTTACAAGGTGTAATTGACCCCAACATCAGTAACCTAAAATGGGATCTTTGGTAAGTTAACACTTACAACAAGGGGTGCTGGGGGTTTTGAAGATTTGTTGTTACAAGCATTAATGAAAGTAACCACTCTTAGGCTAAGAACAATAAAAAGATAATTTGTGTCTGTGAAGTAAATGCAAATTGAAGACATTCACAAAAGAAAGAAAATGAAGAGTAAACAGCAAGATGACATTTTTAATTTAAAGAAGCAACATAGTAAGTTTAAATTTTTAGAAATACAGCAGCAAAAATAATTTATTGCCTAAAATCATATAAAAGAATGAAAAAAAGAAAGAAATATGCACAAAGAAAATGAATTCTTAATAACTGTTTACTATTATATTGAGATGTATAATAGTATGATAACATCATCAGGTGTATTGAACAATCTATCAAAATGTACTCAAAAAAGGGAAAAAAAAGAAGAAATAAGCATATAATTTTACAAATGTGTGTATGTATGTATATATATATATATATATGTATTATATATATGACTAAATATATTATTGACTGACAATAAAAATAACATTAAGAAATGTACAGCAATAGTATCAAAGGCAAATCCTCTGACATGTTTTAGTCATCAAATAATTATTTTAATATCTAGATCAATTTTTTAAACTTTAAATATCAATAATATATACATACATCAACGTAGTTAACATTTATAAACAATTATAATGTATATATAAATATACAATAAATTTTTTCAAAGTTATCTTATCCTTTCCATCACTAAAACTTGCAATACTGTACATTTTCCAATGAAAGGCAAAATTTTAACTCTCAACATCAACAAACCCCTAATCAATAATTGTCTTAACTAGTCTCAAATTGCAGCTATCATTTCAAGAAAACTTACACTGGCAATATACAAGATGTCGTGAACATGGATGCACAAATAGTTATTGATCATGGATAAGATATAAATTCAATTAAAGGTTAAACTAACAGACACAATAGTATTTTTAATGCCATTAAAATCTTTAATATATATAAGAGTGATAACTAGAGGTTAATAATTTTAAAAAATATGTTCCAAGCAGTGTAGGCAGATTTTTTTAAAAACTCAATTCTGATGAATTACATTACAAGTCAAAGCAAATGAATAGATTTGGGTTTTACAGCAATGTATACATTTTTTCTGTTTTATTCCTTTTTTTCTTTAAAAGGGAGATATTATTTTCTCCTTTACATTTCAGCAGTAAACAGAGATATTTTATTATGATGCTGCCCACATCTGACCAAGGAAGTAATTATGTTCACGATATCTCAAACTAATAACATTTAGTAGCTTGATGTGCTTCAGAGAAATGTAACAAGTTTCCAATTAATACCAAGAAATGCTAACCAATCGGGTCATAATAAAAGAGATAAAACATTATTTATAATACTTTTGTTATCATATTTCTTTTAATGATTTTGAGAACATGATGAAATTCTAATTTAAAATTGAAATTAAATAAAAATTTGGGAATTGATATAATATACATCTCATCTTTTTATCAATTTTTTAAAAGTGAAAAATATAAAATGGACACTAGAGAACAACAGTGCAAATAGTACAAAGTCTCTGCTTTTTGTCTATAATTCTACTGCTATTTTTCCCTTGCTTGTTGTTTTCAAGAATAGAAAATATTTGTAAGCAAAATAGAATTATACATGAACAATACACTTATATAGAAGAAAAAAATAAAGTAAAGGCATTATTTGTCTAAGTAATTTTAATAAAGCATATTTTTTTTTTACCAGAACTTTGAGCTTATAATGTCTGGTACATCCTTTTCTTTGTATTGCCATTATTCCCAAAATTACGGATCTTCATAGATTAGTTGTAAAAGTTCTAAGGTTCACCCTCATCAAACTTTCCTTCCAAATTTCTGGTAAATTAACTGTTTTAAAAGAAATATTAGAATAAAAATACATATACTTTGTGCAAGTTAAAATCAAAGGACTTTTAGTGTCAACTTATGAGGTTTCAATTTTTAATCACACCGAACTTAAAGAAAATTACAATAATTAAAGACATTACTAAAGGTGATTTTACATTAGAAAGTAAACATGTCTGATTTTCAACAAAACAACTCACACAAATATCAAAATCCTTACCTTATCCAGTATTTCCACATCTTGTTGTAGTTGCACTTTAATTTGTTGCAACTGCTGAAGATTAAGTTTATCTAGCTCACTAGATCTAGAAAGTGCATATATGTGAGGTCCTCCACCCATTGCAATAACCTGTTGCATTCTATGATTTTGGGAAATGACCTGATGAAAAAATGTTTTTCAAAAATGTGCATGAAATTTTTTAATAAAAAAAAAATCAGTGACTGAATCTTAAATTCCATATGCAAATCATATTTTTAATATAAAATAAAACCCAATAGTCATTTTAAAGTGTTAATACATTTTTCATTGATCCTTTTGAACTAACCTCTTCCTTCTGTTTTAAAACTTGTTGCTTTTCTTCCTCAGCTATTTTTACTTTCCTGGCTGCCTCTTCAGCTTCTTTTTTCCATGCATCACAGGCCTGTATAACAAAATGTGTTACCTATTAAATAGGTATTTGAAACTTGTCAGTTGATAAGTAATTAATGACTAGATAGTCTTCAGAGACTTGAAAAGTAAAATTATTTTCATTAAGAAAGCTGTTTGCCAAAAAATGAATAATAAAGCAATTTTGTATGAAACTTTTCATGAACATGTAAAATATATAGTCTTAGAATATTTTATACATTTTCATTTATTTCAATGGAAACATGTCTTTAGTGACATAAAATTTTAAAAGCTGTTTTCAGTGGCGTAGCGGGAGGTTGAGGGGGGGGGGCCTAGGGGCAGTCCAACCGGGCGGCATTTGAAAAGTAAAGCCGTTTCCGACAACCGCCCTTTTTCTTTTGAAGGGGGAAACAAAAATATTCTCAATTAACAGATTTGTGCAACATTTGTTTCATTACATAGTGGTTGTTATAACTAACGCAAAATCATTACAAAAATGTTTAATCTCTCAAAAAAGGTAAAGATTTGTTCAGAAAATTAAGCAGTTTACGTCACAGATGTCACTTTTATATGAAAACTGCATTGAAAAAATTAATTTAAAAAAAAATAAAAAAAACAACATCGTCACTGGGCCGAAGAATATGTGCTATTAATAGCACAACAAAATTTTTTGCTTGGAATTTCAGCATGCGCAGAATGATGCGCAAACAATTACCTAAATGGCATGGTGGTTTAAAAATATTGTATTTAATTTGCAATTAGTAATTAGTAATTAGCTCGGTTAGCTCGACCACCCTATTATGTAGACGTTTTTTATTGGAACCGCTAAATTCTCTCTTTGTCTTAGCATTTTCTCGTCGTTTAATTCGATTTTTTTAAGTCGCCGAAACCTCATAGCACGAGCACAAAAAAGGGTCAAATTTGCCACTTGACATTGGTTATCTCGATCCCCATGACCAATCGCCAGCTTTTGAAAATGTTAGCTATGATTTTTTTATAACCAAGGGAAGGGACCAAGTTTCTGCCTCACCAGGGTCTGCTGGTGATGTCACAGCCCACTTGTGTTTTGCTCTCAGCGCTGTGTTGCTTCTGGTACTATGGCAATCGCCGGCTTTTGAAATTCTTAGTTTTTATCGATAATCGACGGTTTTTATTTTAAATTTGTACATTTCTGCTGTCAGTTGGTGCACATATACCTTTTGTTGTTAGCAAACATGTATGTACAATTTTATAGCATGCCGATGGCTTCATCAAACAAATAACGGCAATGCTGTTGTGTTAAAAAAAACTCCAAAAACACGTGCATGAACATTATCATTTATTAACGCTAGTGATGGGACGATACCAAAATCATAGGCTGCTTACTGTAAACAAGGCTCCCCAGATTTTAAAATATATAATATAACAGACTAAAGACAGTTTACCCACCCCCCCTCTCAATCTCCCACACCATTGTTGTTGGTTAGTCCTATTAGCATCAAGTTACCGAAGGAATTCTAAGGAATTGTAAGCTGAGGGGATCGTATGGAATAATAAAATTATTAAAATGTACCGTGTGCAGACTTGTTGTCATTGGCAACCATTCATCCTTCAACCTCATTTTGACTATTACATGTACTGTACTACTGCTTTGTTCTCATTGTTTCATTCATAAGAAGTGGCCTTGTGCAAAAGCCATTTAACTATTGGTTAGAATTAATTAAAATATGTCAAAGTTGTAGGTTCAAAAGTTCAAAAGGAGTACCAAATTTATTTGTGTACGTTTATATAGAGAAGAGTTCGCTTTGTCATGAGTCATATACAGGTCACGATAGACCATTCTGAGTCCATTGTAAGCTGAGGGGACGGACCCAAAGAAGATGATTAGGAAGAGAATGGTTCGGGGACAATGAGGGGATGTGTAGGTTACTTATTTGTGTAGCATGTAAGGAAAATCAAGCAAGTGGCTTCGAAGGCACAGTATCGCTCAATCTGGGAATCACCGCAAAAAGGCATTATATTTAAACTTAAACAGTCTTTAAAAACGAACGGTCTTAACAACCTTAAAAGAAATAGGGTCCCGATATTCCGATACGATTCTGATTAATCGTCCCATCACTAATTAACGCACAACACGTACATAAAGAAATTTCAAGCGCATGTTAATATTTTGCCGCCATATTTGTTTTCGCTTTAACTCGATCATCGGTTATGTCGATGCCATTTTTCATACCCCAACGCCGTCGACTTAAGCAGTTTCGACTGTATTTCAGTTTTCAGAAAATTATTTTAAGATGACTTATTAAAAAATTTAAATTATTTTGTTTTTATTGAATTAAAAGAAGCCCATATAATTTGTGTTATTTATTAAAATACATCTTATCATTAAAAATGTTAGGCTTATCCAATTTAAGTAATGTGTAAATAACTTGAACTCATTTATTTAATGGCAATTATTAAGATTTATGGCAAAAGCATGAAAATTTTCAAATTTCTCTGTTAATAAACACCACAATTGCATAAATAATTTCAAACAAGACGTACTTTAAAATTCCAAACGTCTTGAAAAATGGATATCTGAAGTAGTAACTAGTAAAACGAGATCAGATGCTGCAATTTCACTCAGTACAAAACAAACTTTTTGTTTTCTACGTTATCTCAATTTATGTAAACCAGTCTTTTTAAAAAAAAATTAATGCAAACCCATTTCATGGAACAAAGAGATGTGCTAATACAGAATTCTCTTATAGAGAGCTAAAGATATCAACTAAACGCCGAGTTAGAAGGAGAAAAATTATGAGTGGGGAAAATTCAGATGACATGGTTCTACCTTTAGAGCAAGAAGTACAACGACCAATGTTTTTATCCATGGGTGGAATTATAAAATAAATGAAAGAATGCGTTGATGAGTTGCATGTCCTTACAAGAAATATTCGTGTATAATACCATGTAACCAATTAAATGAAGAATTTGAAAATCAAAAAAAAAATTTTATTGTCATTGATAAAGAACAGTTAAATATTGACAGAAAAAGGATCCGGGATTTTTGTATCTGCAAACAGGGCCGGTCTTAGCAATATTGGGACTCTAAGCAAAAATGATTGCTCGGGGCCCAGTTTGGGTGGGGATAAGGTATTTATAAGGAAAACGATAATAGGTGAAAATTAAGACAGTTGAGGCCTATGAAAGTCTGGGGCCAACTGAGGTTGCAGTGGCCTAAGACCAGCCCTGGCTGTACCTATACACTACAAGAAGAGGCATTATGTTAGAAAAATGTCAAATAAATATGTTTTTATTGTAAGGCTGCACTCTAATATTGTAAACAAAATGAGGGGTAGGACTGCAATCAGGCTTATACAAAATTCAATGGAAAAGACGTAAACAAGGTAAGGGTTAGCCTGACCGGACGTAACAAAACAGCGAACGTTTCGGCAAAGAGCCTTTATCAACGAACATACAAGACACAAACAAAACGAAAATAAAAATAAAAAATGAAGGAACTTAGCTGCGGTGAAATCCAAAGTATCCAAAGAAAAAGTGAAACTGAGAGATGACAGAGCGATTTATATAGGAAAGCAGAGAGTGGGCGGGGCAACTGCCTAGGTGGACAAAGAAAAGACCATATTCATCCCATGTGGTGCGATTGTACCGTGACTTTCTATTAATCTGTTTTCAATCTGGACTCTCGTGGGTGTGTTTGTGCACGAGACAATAGCAGTGACTGCCAGGTCCTTGACACCCATATGGTCGCGTCCATTGAAGTGACGGGAGACGGGACACTGTTTATCTTGTGTAATCGCCCTAATATGTTCAGACATTCGGCACGACAAAGATTAGATTAACTCTAATATTGTAACACCTGTAAAGCCATGTAAGAAGTCATTAAATAAATTTGCGGTAATCATATATTTCAGTGGAAATTTTATTTAAAGTTGCGCGTCTTGAAGGAACGTCAAATTTGTGAATCCCCCCCCCAAGGTGATGTCATTTATGGGCGGCCCTAAAAGGGCCTAAATTGGAATTTAAGCTATGCCACTGGCTGTTTTGGAGGGTAAATAGTAGTAAACACAATTGAGGATGAACTTTTGGACTTTTAGATTTGATAAGTTTCCAGAAATATTTTTCTTGTCCACTTTATGAGTAATTGTTGATAATCGGATTTTATTGGGAACTTTTCCGATACACTGATTTATTTAGATAAGATAATGAAGGAAAAGATATTACACTTTAAAAAAAAATCAGTATGCAAATTTAGATTACATTTTGTCCACATTTTACAATTCTAATGATTGAATGATCATTCTATACTGGTGGCTCCAACGTATATGCAGTTTGTACTGAATGTTTGTTCCTATTAAAACGTTACTTCAATTATTATAATTTTTAAAAATTTGTATTTCTTTCATCAAAAAATTATTGTCTCTAATTACTTCAAATAACATATTAGTTAATGGGGTCAAGATATATTTATGAAGCTAATTTGATTCACACATTTAACTAGTGGCTCAGCAGTTGTTTATTATATGAATAAATCTAACTGAAATATTACTCATCTTATTGTTTCAGTATTAGTGTAATGATTTCCTGTTTTCTTTTGACATTAAGATTTTCCTAAATAAATGCACTCATTTCACACAGAAATCTAGGTCAGATCACCCAGAGCTTACAGACTAATGTGACAGAATCAATGTTAGACATTTTACAATTTAAAAAAATGATTGTTATATTTATATTTTTAAAAAATAGATTCTTAACCCTCAGTTCAGACTCTACAGCCATCAACACAAAACAAACAAAACCAAATACTTACGCATTTAGCCTGGGTATAAACCCCTTCCCATTCTGCCATTTTGGATTTAGCCATAATGAGTTCTTCTCGAAGTTTGTGCACCTCACCATTCTGAAGATGAGTGCTAAATGATCCTGAGAGCATGGGTGACTGCGGCCCAGCACTTCGAGGCGACATCGAGTTGGTGTCACTTAAGTTCGAACCCATCTGATACTTGGTCATTCCAGGATAACAGTTCAGTAAAGGTGAGGATGACTTTAGGTGCGCAACAGAAAAGATAGTTTTTTTTTTTACAAAAATGATTATACTTTTAAGCTAACTATACTAAATGCCTGGTGAAGAGATGAAACTAAAGATGTAATAAAAGGCCAGAAAGAATTACTGCAGTTAGCAAAATAAAAACTTGAAATAGTTAATTCCATAGGTTCAAATAGGAATTAACTCTTAATGTGTTAAAGTGTGTGAATGCGCGCCTCGCCCGCTTTTACCAAAGCGCGGCTTAGAACTCTCTTTAGAAACGAAATTACAGAAAATAAAAACTCTTCATTGCTAAAAAAATGATGTATTCGAATTACAGCAATGGCGGCCGTTTCCCTGGCTAGTTTTATTGTTTGATTCCCAAAGTTTTTTGGTAGTTTTTACAGGTTTTTTTTTTGAAGATGAGATTTTGCTATACTTTATTACTATAATAATAGTACTAAACTACAGGTAAAAATAGTTTTAAACTCAATACGGTCTTTCAGATACATAAAATAACCATTCTTAGCCTAAAAAATGAAGTCAGTATGACAATAATAATATAAATGGATTTTACACAAGTTTTTAAATTGCATAACCAGTTGGTCGCAATTCAGAAAATTCTTACGGGACTGAGGCGGAAGTTTTCCAAAAATCACATTAAGAGGCAAAGAAGATAAAGTAATTTCTATTTATTTGAATCTTGTTCTGCCTGTAAGTTGTACATACAGCATTATTACGTCATGACTTATTAAAAAATGTAATACTTCACTAATACTAATACAAATTCAATAGGTAAGATAAACTCTCACATGGTCATTAGAATCTTGCTTCTGTAACTGTAAAGGTTGCATGCTGTGTGGGAAACTCCCAAAAGGCGATGGAGGAGACTGAGATAAACTACTGATACTCCCTCGCTGTGCTATTCTACTAAAAGGAATGCCTATTGGTATTGAAGAGTTATTGCTGAAACAACCAGATGTGGAGAGCCCTGCACTGATTGAACTGCTGACAGAGTTGGCGTCCATATCTTTATCTAATTCTCTCTCTAGGCTACCAATATCAAGGTCATCCAGATGAACTTCATCTAATGCTTTTCCTGTGGGAGAAAAGGCAATAAAATTTCAAATGATTACTTTTTTTTTATAACCTTCTATTTAATTATAAAAAATATTTCACATTATAAATCAATTCAAAAGTATACTCAATAAAATGAAAATATGAAAATAAGTTTTACCTAAAACAGACTCCACACAATCACCCGGTGGGTAAAATGCGGGAGCTAATGGAGACATAGTTGTGGAACCCTGTGCCATTGAAAAACTGTGACTTAAATTGTACAATCCTGTCTGATGAATGAGTAGCAGATTATCTTTCCGTTTAGCTTTCTCTGCTTGATCAAGTGTTGTATCTTTTTCAATTGCCACTAATTGTTGCCTCAACTTAAGCTACATGTGGGAAAAATAAATTATTTCTGTATTTAATATTTTCCAATGTTAAAACAAATAATTTATGGTTAAAATTCACTACAACAAAAAAAAAATACCATATTTATTCAAGATTTGTTTGTAAATCATTATTTTTAAAAAAAAAGCTGTGTATTAAAAAGAAACAAAATAATTATTTTAAAAAATTAAGAAAGAAAAGAACTATTAAAAGAAACACAAAAGCTTCTTGTAAAATCTAATGGATGGAAAAAATAACTCCTGTTAACACTTACTTGGTATTCATCCCTTTCAAAACCAGGAGCTCGCATGTAGAGTGGGGAATTGTTGTAGTCAGAGCTAACACTGCAAGATCTAGCTTTTATAAATGGATCAGGTAGGGGACTATTACGGTAGCCACTACCATTATTGTTACTAATCAAACTCATCTGGAATTTTGAAAAAATAGCAAAATATATTTATGGGATATATGCCAGAATTAATGGCTACAAATTACAAAACACTCAGAATTCACATATAGAAACCACATTGAAAACATTTTTTTAAAAATTTACATTTTGTAAAAAAATAATTTTAATCAAATATTAGGGCTGTTATCGATTAATTTAAATTTAATCGTTAACTTTTGAAAAATTATCAAATAATTAATTGATAATTTTGATTAAAGCTGAAAATAAGATGAATGACTTCATTAAACAGAAACTTTCATAAAATGCCCATAAACTAAGTATTTAACAAAAGTGTAGGCTTTGCCGTAAAACAAATGAACTATGTTTCTTTTAATGTTATGAATAGTTGATGAGCCAATGATAAACTCATTCATTAAAACATTTCTATTCTCAACTTTTTCTAGCCGTTTGGTGATTTCTAGTTTCTGATGAGAGGGATTCAGTGTTGCGTGTTTTCGTTTCTCTCCTGTTGAACTCGAAGGCTTATGTTTTGAAAATATGGTCACTGTATAGTTAAAACGAAACTCACTTTGTTTTTAAAAAGTTTCAAAACTTATTACAGTACGCATTACAGTAGAGAGTATTGAGACACAGTTTACTGCAATCTTAAAGGGCACAAGAACAACTACGAACAACAACAACAAAAAGCCGAAGACGCTTCGGGATTGATTAAGTGTGCTTCACTGCACCTGTATTTATTGTGACAGCTGAGACTAGCCGACTGCTAATTGTTTCCGAACAATACTGAGCGTTTCCAGATGATCCCGAACTATCCCGAAAACTTCCAAATTGCTCTGGGCGTTTTTATTTGCTTTAAAGACACACTTTTGGAGAAAACTAAAAATTTTAATTTTTCCGAAGTGATGCCGGACTATCTGGCAATCCGGACTGTTGGATGCCGGAGTAATGGACTTCTACTGTAGTTCAATTTAATGTCAATGAATTTAAATTTTGTTTTAATTAATTAAGGAAAAAAAATGTTTTTTAAAATATTATTTTCCTTATAAAAACTGCTTATTTTAAAGTTTACACTTTAAAACTCTTTTTTTTTTAAAAGGAGAAGTTTTTACGTTAAAAAAAAACAAACTATTATTAATTATTAATATTTATTTATTTATTAATAAATCAAAAAAATTGTTTATCATATTTATGAAATTTTAATCACCATTTTATCGATTGAAATAATTTTAATTGATAAAAAAAATTACAGATTAATGAGGAAATTAATTGTTAATTTCCGCAGCCCTATCAAATAAATAAATGTTTAAAATCAGTTATATGTTACAAGTAAAATACTTACAGATATTAAACTAGGCTGTGAAGGTATACTGTTGGCTCTCTCTTTCCCTATAGGATTTGGAAGTTTCATGTCTTGTTTGCCATTGGTCTGTCATCAAAACAAAAATAAATTTTTTAAGTTATTAAAATAGAGATGCTCCTAAACAGAAGATGAATGTGAAATGCCCAGTTTCTTAGCTTATAATTAGTCTTTGCTTTTTTATAAAAAACAAATTACACAAACTATTTGTGTTAGAAAACAATAAATTTAAGCTTTATTTATCAACTAATACAAATAATAGTAAACGTTTCGGCTCATGCCTTCATCAGTACAAAGTTTTATAGGAGTTTTAAATCTTGACAGCGTGTTGGTTTTCCTGATTTGATCAGGCAACACATTAATAATAAAAATTAATAATAAAATCAAAATTTACACTGTTAAAAGAGACACCTTAACTTTTTTTTAAAAAACCTTTTGAATAAACTTTTATATAGACTTTAAAAAAAAAATAACTAAGAGTAAATTTTTAGGATTTGACTTCTTTACTAAAGAATTAAAAACGATCTAATTTCAAGGAATCAATTGGCTAAAACCTTCATATAACATAAAGAAATGTTTTTTTTATTAACATCTTATTAAAATATAAACACTTTACTCATTTTACAACAGTTGGAAAAACAATCATGTAATTTTATTTAAATTATTTTAAGCAAAATTTAATACTGGTATGTGAATTTCAATTTAACAAAACTTATGGCTGACCATTTCAATAGGAAAATGTTGGTGGGGGGATTGAGATCCGGCCCCCAACTTTAAATTTAAAAAACTTTTTATCAAGGTAGAGTGAGCTTTGAAGGAGAGTGGATCCAAGATATGTCAAATTGTTTTCAAAATCTTTTTAAAATTTAATTTATTATTTCTTTTGTATAGGTTGGCACCTTTGTCGTGAGAGATGGCATCTGTGCCTAGTTTCATTTCCTTAGCTAATTGGAAGTGGGTTTATTTAGCTCACAAGATTGGCAGCCAGACAGACCACAGCTTGGGGAAGTGAATAAAGATGTAGAAGTAGAATTGTTTAAATCAATACAGATAGAATAAAAGATGTATAAATCTTTACAGCACCTCTTTCCCATTGAACTCATCCTTTCCTGAGATAGACTCTAGTTTGTTAGATGTCTCACATGAGGGTAAAACATTTGTCACAAAAGCTGCTAAAGAATTGTTACTTAAACTTGACAAAACATCTCTGACGATTGAGATTTCTTCTGGAATAAAGTATTTCAGTGTTTACATATTAACATCAAATTTAAGATAATTTTTTTATCCTAACCACTAGCTGCACAAAAGTAATTTTAAAAGATTTAAAAATAAAGTACCCGATTAAAATACTGTGTGTAAAATTATTTGTTGTAATTTCTTAAAATAATTCAACTTCTCATGAAAAACCACAAATTTTTCATAGATAAAATAAGTACCTTATATATTTGTTCTAAAGCCGACCTTTTGGACAAAATGTAGAGGAAATTTTTTTTTTGGTATTTTTTTGAGGTGGGGGGGGGGGGGGGGG
>MUZC01000397.1:319311-333789 GCA_002072015.1 Radix auricularia | reverse complement strand
GGGGGGGCGGTTTCCAGCTAAAGAGCGGGTCATACGAGATTTCTGCATGTACATTGAGTATTGGTGTTGTGAGGGAGTAAAGCGGGGAAGGGAAGGTATATCTTCTCAGGGCTTGTGTTGCCATGTGAAATCAAGTTGGCTTTCTTTTATATGAAACAACAGTCATGCCTCTCTTTCTGTAAAGCCGTCTAGCAGGTATTGCTGTCTCTCCCCCAACACTGAATATCAACATTGTCCTTGATAAAGTGAACCATCATAATGACCGATTTAGCTTGTACAGTCGGACATCACTAAGTTGAACTTAAGTCGTAAACCTCCCTATGTAGAATTAATTGTTAGGTCCTGGCCAAATTTCATAAGACATTTTTTAAAATTTAGATCTCCTTAACTCAAGGGTTTAGGCTTCCAACCTCCTTAAGTCGAATTTTTCAAGGCGTTTAAGTAAAAGAAAAAAATCTTACTTCCCCATCCCACAGTGGAGGGAGTCAATTGTAGGAGAGGGGCTTTCTCAGTGGTGTTGGTATTTCAAAGCTAAGTCGGCGTCCTTTCATATAAAACATTTGACACCGCCTCTACTTCCTGGCTGGTATGGCCGTTCTCCCCCCCCCCCATCCACTCGATATCAACATTGTCTTTGATTAAACTGCACTTATTACGCATGCCATTTTCCTCAACTCAAAATCTCTATAAGTTGATTTTTTTTCTGGGACCCTTTGAGTTCGATTTAAAGGCCCGCTGCAGTTTTTTTTTTTTTTAATGTGCACCATTTTGTTTGTGTTTTCCTATTATTTTTTGGGGTCAGATTGCCACTGGCTGATACAATTTTTATATTATTTTCTTCCAAAAGAGGGGGAAGGGGGTGGGGGTCGGCTTATGAACAAACGGCTATAACAGGTAAGTAAGTTTATAATAAATTAGTTAGCTATATTAATCAATGCGAAAACTGAAAATATAACTTACGTTCCACATGTGCAAATGCACAAAATGCTCCTCTTGGGCAACAGTTTGTTTGTACCATGTCATTACATTTGGTTGATTTATAGATCTGAATTTTTAAAAATAAAAATAATATGGAAGTTAATTGGTCCAGGCTGCAAAATAATGCAACAAATACAATGAACAACATATAAATAAAACAACAACTTTTGTTCACCCTCACTGTTGTAATTTAAAAAAAAAAAAAACATATCAGTATGAACAAGTCATTTTACAAAAATCAACAATTTTCACCAAAAACAAAGACAGGAACATGATTTTAGCTTCCCCAAGACTCATTTAAATTGAAACAGCATGCATAAAATTTCCAAAAAGCTTTATGATGAGATCAGCATCCAAAAAAGAATTTCTACAAGTGTGAGGATAGCAAACACTACTGTAAAGTGCAATCAATAAAAGAATTGATACACATCCATGATTTTTATTTAAAATTATGTTTTTAATTAATTAATAATTCTCAACTAGCCAGGAAATTTCCTATTTCCAGAAGGGGAAAACAATATGGAGCTCCCATTTTTTATCCTATTGTCTTGACTATGTGGGCTACATGAATGCTTCTAATGAAATACAAAATACAGAAACAAATTGTGCAATGAAAACTAATTTGAGCGTTATTTGAGATATTTATTACAGTACTATCCTATATGATGTATGCTTATAATGAACACTTTTGGAAGTCAAGTCTCTGTTTTTTCTTACAAGCCAAAATCTTATATTTCTTTTAAACTTAAAGCAAAACATGTTTAATATCAATAATACCTCTGGATGAAACTGTTGTTCTGTTCTTGTATGACAGTAAGAGCAGTTGTCACCACTTTCACACTGTGTTGGATCCCCCCATTCATCTCCATGCTTCACATTAGGGCAAGGTGTAGATCTAAACAACAAAACAAAGTGTTTAATTCTTTTTGAATTAATGTCTCATTTTGCATCATATTAAAAAAACAAATATATAGTTATAATTTGACAGTTACGTATAGGATTGTATTTCTCATGTCAATTTTCAAAATTATTTTTTTAATGAAAATTTCTTGCTCTTACCCTGAAAAATTATGAATTTATGAGTCATTTAAATAATTTAAACCATTATTAAATATGATGAATTACTTAATGTGAAATAAAAACAATAAATATAAATCATAACGAAAAATATTTTTTGCGCTTTTAATTACCTATATTTGAACTGCTTTGGGCTTCTTCTTCTATCTCTAGTATTGTGAAACTGTGGACATGCGTAACCTTGGCGACAAAGCCTTGGGGGGCGTTTGCATGGTTCAGTCTTGTAGTTGGCAAGTACAAAATTTGTATCTAAAAAAAAAATTAAATATCAAAACATTAAGAAAAAAAATGTTCATCACATAACTACTTCTATTGTACGCATTAGATTTCACTTTGCATTAACAACCTCACGCAAGCTACTTTCCATCTTTACAACAATCTCTTTTTTCACCTCTATAGTGATCCAAACCATTTTTTTCGTTGCTAGGCTCCTCTCATTAAATTTCTAAGACCTCATGGAAAGTGAATTTACTAAACATTAATGAGAAAAACTCAAAATCACGTGAGTCGTACACTGTATGGTAGCAACCGATGTACTAACACACTTAACTATTGTGGCATGTGCTGTGATTCCTACAACTTACACATGCGCGAAAATGTGTCATTTTTACTTATACAAGCAGTGCTGGATTTAAAACAAGCTATAATCTTAGGCCCTTCTTGGGGGGGGGCCAAAAAAATTGTTTGATTGAGCAATTGTCATATACACTGAAAGGCAAAACAAGAAATCAACCCATGAACATTTTAAATAAAATGTTATTTTGTGGAGTTGCTGGATGAATTTCCCAAGCATTATCAGGTAAGGATATGTTTGACCATTTTTGAAGAAAAAGCAAATGAAAAATTGCAAGAATTTGATTACATGAAAAGCATAGAAGAGGGCAAATAAATGATGAAGAAAATGGTGCTTTAGAGAATCTTGAGCCAAAAGATAAACTCGTAATGTAAACATTTAGACGTGTGATGGATTCATTAGAGTCAAGTCTGCCACAAGAGGGCCTCAGTATGCAATGATGCATCAAAAAAAGTGTTCATTCTTAACAAAATTGGAAGCTATGGAAGAGGAGATTTGTGAAGGAGTTGGTGCTAAATGAAATATAGATCTTGAAGATGTAAAATTGAATCGTGTAGGAAGTTTAGCATTTCATCAATATGATAGGCTTAATCAAGCCCATGGTTCAGCGGAAAATAATAGTCTGACACATCAGGATCTATATAGTATTATATTTATTGAATATCGTGTCCAATCAGCTTTTCCTGATGTAGAAGCAATTTTGAGATGTTTCTTTGTATGATAATTGCAAATTGCTCTATAGAATGATCTTTGTCTGAGCCGAAGAGAGTAAAAATGAATTTAGAATGACACAACAATGACTAAAGATAAATAATGTTCCCCCAGTCTATGTTCATAGAAAGGGACAAACTACGTAGTTTATCATTTGATGATGTCATCAGTGACATTGCTCTGTCAAAGCCAAGAAAGAAAATATTTAAGTAACATATTTCCTAAATGCATAAAAACTTTTTCAAGAGATTAGATAATTATAAGCCTCTATAAATGTGCTCTTTCTAGAATAGTGTGGTTTAAAAAAAAATTTATGACTAAAAATAATTTTAAGTTAATGATTATTTCACTACAAAAACACTTCTTTAAAATATAGTTTAACCCTCTATGTATCCAAAAATCATACTTGGCACAGACATAGAAAATATGAAGTTTTAAGGGCTCAATATCTCAAATAGCTTAGGGCCTCATCAAGTCTAAATCCAGACCGACACACAAGTTCTAGCATGCAGGCCGTATTCCAAACAAAGATTGTAAAGCAAGCAAAAACTTTCATGCCTAAGCAGGACATATACCAAGTTGGACTTATTCATAAGTAGACATATAGCAAGATACCAGTGTATATGTTGTATCTTTTTAAAATTTATTATATTATATGTTTTAATCTATGGCTCTCTTACAACAAAAATGTGAAACAAATGTTATTCATGGTAACAGCCCCTATTGACCCTTTTCACATTGAAAATATTCAATAAAGTATCTACTTCTCTTATGTCTTCATTAAAAACTTGATGTAAATGAAATAAAAATAAACTGACCATTCCATCTAGGGTCTTCAGCAAGGACTTTATCTTTCTCCAAAGTGCTAGGAGAAGTAGAAGTTTTGTCTAAAATTTCCATGGAAGGCTGCATTTCTGTAGAATCATAAACAGGAGGTCTCATATCATGTGCTCCATGAGCAAAAGCACAATGAGGACCATTTTTAGAGCAATTGCCTTTGGGATCTGTTTCATATACACATGTGCCAGTTTTATAATATCTTAAGTGATATCTTCTTTCCGTGTCCCCAGCAGTTCTGTGTAAGAATGGGCAGCTGAAAATGGAGAAAATATTGATCTTAATCAGTTATTATTATTTACAAGTTACGCGAGTCACCTAAGAAAATAAAAAATATATTTGATAACATTGAATTGATTATCAATTCAATATTATCAAATATATTTTTTGAAAATATTCTTTTTAAAACTTTAGGGGAAAAAAATCAGATACCAGGGTTTCCAACTACAAATTATCTTAAACTTAAAGCAAGAAAAAAAAAAGCTCTGTTAATATTAATTATTAATAAGCTTACAATTACAATATTAAAATGATACCAAATTATCAAAGTCAAAGTAGTAGGCATATTTAGCCTATTTGACCTAATTAATAAATGATTATGATAGTAATAGTAAATCTGTTTTATAATAAATCTTATGGAATAAATTGAATAATTATAATTTGTCCTCCTATCCCTATACCTTTTACTTTAGTTCTTTATTTAGTAGGCTATTTTCTCAGATTTGCAGTCAATGCTACTGTTATAGTTATATTAAATATTAAGTATATTGTAACTTGGTACCTGTAACTTTATTAAATTTTTATTCTTTAACTCAATTTTCGTTTTAGTAATTTTCTTTAAAGACTTAAATAAAATCAAAAGCGGTGTCCGCACATCGCGAGATATAATTTATAATCGAAAAACTATTTTAGACGGATTACATCATTGCTAAAAATAAGCATGATGTATTTAGTTTATATTTTCACTATTTAAAAAGAACAACTGACGATCTCCATACTTCAAGTACTTCCAACTCAAGTTAAGCCAGCGTATCCTGTTATTCTAAACATGTTTCCGTCGTGATTGTGTTAACAGCGTGTAGCTGTCCTGCCAAGTCAGAACAATGAGATCCCGCTAGTCTGACTCGTAAACAATATTGCTTTTGTCAATGAAACCGAGCGAGGTCAAGTTCAGTTTCAGGTCAAGGCCTCAATGTAACACGCCTAAATTTAGCCTACAGCTGATTTTGTTTTGTTACACCTCGAAATTTGTTAGATATCCTTAAATTTACCATATCTTTACATTTTTGTAAATTTAATTAACTAATAAAAATGAGAATTAATACATATTGTCACTTTATTGTATTTATTAGTATTATGTCAATTATAAGCTCTTTAAAATGTAACCTAAATTTAGCCGAACGACGTCGAGATTTTCTTTGTCTTTGCTTTTACGTTGTTATGCTTAGGCGATTATGGCCCCAGTCGGGCCAGTTATAATTTATTCCATTGTACTTAGCGACAAAAAAATACGTCTATAATTTATAAAACTAATTTTATAGTGAATGTTTGTCAACAAAATTTAACTGCTACGTCATTTAATATATAACAGCCACGGCAAAATCATAAGTAAGATATCAGTTTGGGTCACAAAGATGGCGGCCAGGTTTGTTTACATCACACATGCGACGTCCATGATTAGACAGAAAATCCAAACAGAATGCATCTTAAACAAGAATTATTATATATACATCGAACCAACTATCCTACAGATAAATAATAAATTGAAAATCTGATTTTGATGATCTTAAAACATAAAGCTACTTAATTTTCTTACTGAAGTTTCCCACCAAAAAATTTAAATAGAATTTTTTTTTAAAGTTTAACACAGCCACAGTCACAGTTCATCCACACTCACGTCTCTACTACGATCACGGTTTGTAAATACTCACTCATCCCCATCTGGACAAATCCCAGTTGTCTCATCATATTTTGTACAATATATATCTGGGCTGTAAGAGAAAGTTCCGTCTCGTTTTCTAACTGGTCGTCTCCTCCTTTGATTTAGGAAATGCCAATGAAAGCAAGTAAATGGCCTATGTTGTTGACATTTATGTTGAAGAAAGAGCTCGCACTGTTGGGTGCGAAATTCTTTCAAATACCTGGAATAAAATGTTGATTTCGTATATCATATACTAAAACTGCAAAATATAAAGCTAACCATAACAAAATAAGCAATTTACTTACATATAGTGATGAGGCTTTTCAGTTTGTATAGAGGCTGACGAAGCATCTGAAGCCGACGGCATTTTGTTGTCATAAAGAATTCTGCTGCGCATATTCTTTGCGCAGAAATATTTCGTTTTTTGATTGGTCTTTGAGGTCACATGGCGGGGTTTCCCCTACCCTTACGTCATTAGAAGCACCTGTTATATGAGTTCTCAGGGGGTCACAAGTTTGTTATTGTTGACAGTGACAGTGAATGTTGTGACGGTGAGTTATACAGTAGACTCAGTAGTCATGTGAGATAGGTTGCCTTTCTCAATTATTATTATTGTTAAATAGAAGACATTATTTGGTGAAAATATGCGTTTCACTTAATCACTTGCACATGCGACATGATATATTAAAATAATTTTGTGATTTTAAATTCGGTGAGTGCATTGCTGCTCATTGCCGACATTGCATCAGTGCCAGTACTCAGTACTAAGTACTAAAAGTGAAAGTAAAAGTAGGCCTAATACTAATATTACTACTAAGTAAAGTTATCTTATATGTTACAGACGCTCCTTCTGTACAGAATATTATTGCGTACTACGTTTAACTATGGTTTGTGTTTAGTCCTGTATTATTACTAGAGTTTTAAATAATGATAAAGTGTTGGCTTTCCTAGTTTCTCCAGGCAACCCATTTCACGCCCGAATACCGGACGGGAAGAAAGAAAACGTGTATGTCTTTATTCTTGCATACGGAATAAGAAAGTAAGATGTTTTTATCCTTATGTCTATCTGAGGGTTGTATTAAGTTATCTTTGTGTTGTATTTCTAAATTAGAATTAATTGCTTTATGTATAATTACTAATTTACTCGTGGTTCTTCTATCCTCTAGTGTTTCAAGGTTTAATGATTTAACTAATGGTGTTACTCTTGTGAGTTTTGAATATTCTCCAGTAATGAATCTGGCAGCTCTTGTTTGAATTTGTTCTAGTTTATCAATATTTTCTTTGGTGGATGGGTCCCATACAGAAGAAGCATTTTCTAGTATAGGTCTCACCAGGGTGAGGTAGCATTTTAGTTTTATATCTTTATTACATTTGTAAATACTAATAATAAAAACTAATTAATTTGCACTAACTAGTAAGTTAGTAATTACTAGAAGTTTCAGCCTCTGAATTCTATTTCGGAACTGACTGGCTAAGTTGAAATAAACAGTTAAATGAAATGACAATTTCATATACGGGTCCCATGGATGCAGAATTGTATGCAAAGAATTAATACAATGTTATTATACAAAAATCGAAGTCGAAGTTTCACATGAATAAAACAAATAATAAATGTAAAATAAGGTGACCAGATTTTCCGGAGCACAAAGCGGGACAGGGTCACGCGGGGGGGGGGGGGGGGGGGGGGGGCTAGACTTTTTTATTTGGGGGGGGACCACCCACCCCCACCTCAACGGAAACGTTAAACGTTTTGTGAAAAATGACTGTAAGGCACTCTTTCCTGACGAGCAAATACCAGTTAGAAAATTAACAGTTTGTAACCTCATACGGTAACAGTGTTTACCTTATTGCATCCAGCGCAGGATGCCTGATGTTTTAATTACACGCAGACGATGGACCCCCCTGAT
Organism: Radix auricularia; assembly: GCA_002072015.1. Lineage (NCBI taxonomy): Eukaryota > Metazoa > Mollusca > Gastropoda > Lymnaeidae > Radix > Radix auricularia. The sequence goes on along the minus strand of MUZC01000397.1, from coordinate 325,784 downwards.
CTGGTGCAGACCAAGTTTCATTCTCTGTAGGTGCTCTACACACCTATTTCATTGACGAATGAATGCTTCTGAGAAGCTTTGGTTTTTGTAGAAGCGTTTCATACACTTTATCACAAGAATAAGAGGTGCTCTGGTGCAACTCAAAATTTCACTTTCCCGTTAAGATTGGTTCTAGTGTTTCCAATTTTAATTGTGTTTTTTCAGTTCATATGATATTCATAGTGGAGAAAACTCTTTCAGTGACAGCGTTTGTTCCCGGGAGACACAAAACAAACTCTACAATTTTCTGAATTTGCGCACATGGTATCTAGATCTGTATTCTTGAAATAACGGAAGATTTCAACCCATCGACAGTCAACAGTAGTCTGCTTACAATTCCAATCTGCAATGTTTTCTGGTGAAGCAAATCGGCTAACGTAGCTAATTTTGTCATATAACTGGTTATCATCGATGTCATCATTCCGAATCTTTTGTCCAAAAAGTTGCAGACTCTCTTGTACTTTTTCCCCTGATGTTGTCTCTTTTAACGCAACCCAAAATAAATGCATTCAGACATTCGAAGAGCTCAACCCTCTGTTTCAGATATTCGAATTGCTCAACCCTGTGTTTCAGATATTCGAATTGCTCAACACTCTGTTTCAGATATTCAGCACAGTTATAAAAATTTACAACGGTTCTTGTAATGTCGGTTTTGCTCACCATTCCTTCCTTTTCTAATTGAGTAATCCCCATATGTACTTCATTGGGCAAAAAGTTTTTAGAGCTTCTCTCAGTGCATTTGTGTAATAAATCATCCAGTGCAGAAGAGGCTTCCAATGCTGTTACAGTCTGTGCCTCTATGCGCAGGATTTGTCGCATGAAACACTGCAGCGATATTGTGTACGAAATAGAGCCACAATTCAGCACTGTTATTTTCAAAGAAGTTGCGGATGAATGTGGGGCACTTCTCTTCTGACAAGAAATAAGATTTCAGTGCAGGAAACAATTTTAAGTCTCTCACCACTACAGGCATCAGTAATAACCATCTAGCTTTCCCATTTTCTAAAATGCGCTGGTATTGTACACAGGCTAATTCGCAAAATTCTTTGAATGACTCTACACGAGCAGTGTAGATGTAGAAGTAATAATATATTTTCATAATAACTGCTTCCACATCAATTGGCAAGCAATCCCCTGCAGTTTGTATCGCGTTGTGGACGATATGAGCAGCACAACCAATGCCTAACAGTTTCTTCCCAAGATCATCTTGCAATATTGCAAACACGTTGTTTCTTCCTCTCCTTTGTAGTCCCCCAAAGTTTGCGTTTGCGTTTTCTGACCAGAATCCAACAACCTTTTCTGTTAGACCATGTTTCTGTAATGCATTTGCAAGGACATTACAAATGATCTCTGCTGTTTCTCCAGAAAGCGATTGCATGTCCAGGATGTTAAATTTAACACCTGACAGTAGCAAAAAATATCTTATTATTACAGGAAGAAGCTTCACATCCTTATGGTTGGGTGCGTCTGTAGACACTGTCACAAAGATCACAATAATTAATTCTGCCTTAAAACTTGGTTCAGTATAGATCACAGCACAATAGCTTCACACTTTGTTCGTGCGCAAGTGAATTTTGGATTTAAAAACTTTTGCATCAGTTTGGATGTACAGTCCATCGACCTGAAGCTCTGATTATGAAAAAGCGTGTGGTACGCCATGGTACCTTCTACAGCAGCCAACTGAGCAAAGTCATTCTTGCCCAAAATCACAATAAAATAATTGTACTAATTGTATTTTATAAAATAATGTATTTATTTGACTTGATCAGCGCTCTTCAATCGCAATGGGTGTTATTTTAGGTTACAATCCAGGATGGATTAACGTTTAATTGTTTATTTTTTTTTCGTGATTCATTTTTTCGTAAAAATATGATTTGTAAAGAAAATAATATTTTTATAAAGTCTCGTTCACAGAAAAAGCGGGACAAACAGGCGTCCCGCCGGGACAAGCGAGGGTCGGCGGGACATGAGGTCTGAAATCGGGACTGTCCCGCCTAAATCGGGACGTCTGGTCACCTTATGTAAAATATACTAATAGATCTACAGGTGAAGACCTATTGCAAATGCCTTCATCAGTACCCTACAAGTATATAACAAGATTTGAAATTAACATAATATATTACCAAACCTACCACGTGGCGTCTTTTTCAGGCTCACTCATACCCCATTTAGTAATATTTTTTTTTCTTTTCTACCAAGCCTGATTACAGTCCCACTCCATTAAAATTTATACTAGATACAACCCACGGCGTAGCATACGCCGCAGACCTGCTCCGAGATAGCGTAAAGAACGGGGGGGGGGAAGAACTGACACAAATAGCAGCAGGACGAAAAAATGGAAACAACGCTGTTGAACGTTGGGGGGGGGGGTAGGGGTGACCCATTGTTGGTCTTGAGACATGCGCACCACAGTTGTTGTTACCTGCTCCCGTCTTCACCCTGCACCACCATCGCTTCCCAACCATAAACTGTGATTGATCGAACCTAGCAAGGATATTTCGTCATGCTTATTTGCACACGTCTTATGATTGTTTTGGTGAATTGCATTATATATATATATATATTCTATAAAAGAAAAATGTTGGGTATACTCACAAACCCACAAACGTATGCGCTCACATACACTCATACACACAAATACTGTGTATCTAATAAAAATATCAAGATGTAAATTATGGGGCCTTCCATAAACTGTCACAAATCTCGGACCCCCACCCCTACTGTACCTTGGTAAGATCATTGAAGATTGAGTAATGTAGGAAACTGCACAAACACAACACTTCGCACTTCGCTGTTGAACACAAATTGAAGCGTGTGTGTTAAATAGCCTAATGAAAACCAAAGAGCTAATTACTTCAACTCTAGAGTCTATGTGGCGTTGTGCACAAGAACATAGGAAACTTACAGGAAAAATGGAAACCCAAAAGTTAAGAGTATTTACAATATAACAAGTCTCGTTTGACTTAGACACTTTAGCACCCCTGCCCCCCCCCCACACACACTTACCATTGTTAGGTGGTTGGAGACCCTATTTTAGCATAAATTAATTATGTAAATGTTATTATTGTCTATAATAAAGATGGGCAAATGTTTTTATAAATCCCTGAAAATTCCTTGGATAGTCATACGGTAACGCTACTTATATGAGTAGGAAGTATAACTGAGTCCAGACTATTCTTCGTGAGAAATGCAGTGTTGTTCATTATGTGGCGTTCACAGCTCATTCCCTTAATTTGTTTGGGAAAAGTGCAGCAGGTTGACCAGCTGCAGTCAGATTTGTTTTGTCTTCAGCAAAATCTTTATACCTGGCTTGTTGCATCTACTCATCGTTAACAAGTACTTCAAAAACACATAAAATTGATACCTGTTAACAAAGCCTTGTGTGACACAAGATGGTCAGCCCGATATGATGCTGTAAGATTGTGTGACACAAGATGGTCAGGTCAGCCCGACACGAACTGTAAGGTTGTGTGACACAAGATGGTCAGCCCGATATGATGCTGTAAGGTTGTGTGTCACAAGATGGTCAGCGCGATATGATGCTGTAAGATTGTGTGACACAAGATGGTCAGGTCAGCCCGACACGAACTGTAAGGTTGTGTGACACAAGATGGTCAGCCCGATATGATGCTGTAAGGTTGTGTGTCACAAGATGGTCAGCGCGATATGATGCTGTAAGGTTGTGTGTCACAAGATGGTCAGCCCGACACGAACTGTAAGTTTGTGTGACACAATATGGTCAGGTCAGCCCGATATGATGCTGTAAGGTTGTGTGTCACAAGATGGTCAGCCCGATATGATGCTGTAAGGTTGTGTGTCACAAGATGGTCAGCGCGATATGATGCTGTAAGGTTGTGTGTCACAAGATGGTCAGCCCGACATGATGCTGTAAGATTGTGTGACACAAGATGGTCAGCCCGACATAAAGCTGTAAGGTTTGTTAATAAATCATACCCCGAGAACATTGCAGCACTGAAAGAATTAGCAAATAACGAAAATCAGCAAGCGACTATTGACCTGATTGAACTCGTACCACACAAAGAAAAAGGGAAGTCCACGCATCAATACCTCCTGCATGAAAGACCCTGCGATAGCGCAGCTGTTCAAAGACAAGGTGAAGGAAAGTCTCTCAAAGATGTCCCCATGCGTCACCATTGACTCCAAATGGACGCAACTGAGAGACACAATCTATACATCCGCAATACAAGCCTTTGGCAAAAAATCTCACAAAAACACGGACTGGTTTGATGAACATTGGGACGAGATGAAACCCGTCACTGAAGCAAAAAGGAAAGCTCTTATGGCTTACAAGGAAAAGCCTACACCTGACAATTTGCATGCTTTAAAAACAGCTAAGTCACTTGCCCAAAAGGTTGCACGTAAATGTGTCAATACCTACTGGCTTAAGCTCTGTTCCAGTATACAATCAGCTGCAGACATGGGCAATGCAAAAGTCATGTACGAAAACATCAAAAAGGCAACGGGCCCCTTGACGTCAAAAGCTGCTCCCCTAAAGTCCAAAAATGGAGAAATTATTCAAGACCAGGCAGCACAGCTAAAACGGTGGGTTGAGCATTATCTGGAATTGTATTCAACAGTTACCACAGTCTCCAGCACCGCTCTAGATGACATCCCAGATATGCCACTCATGGAAGAACTTGATGTCGTGCCCACACAGGAAGAGCTGAGCAAAGCAATTGACAGTCTAGCTTGTGGAAAAGCGCCTGGGAATGATGGAATACCACCAGAGGTTCTAAAGAGTGGCAAGACAGCTTTACTCCAACCATTGCACGAGATTCTGTCCCTCTGCTGGGAACAGGGCTACATCCCCCAAGACCTAAAGGATGCAAATATAGTGACACTATATAAAAACAAAGGTGATAGGAGTGATTGCAATAATTATCGCGGCATTTCACTCCTTAGTATTGTAGGAAAGACCTTTGCCCGCGTTATACTAAAACGTTTACAAAGCCTAGCATCCCGCGTCTATCCAGAATCTCAGTGTGGTTTCCGGTCCGGTCGGTCTACCATAGACATGGTGTTCTCCATACGACAGCTCCAGGAAAAATGCAGAGAGCAGCAGATGCCACTATACATTGCATTTGTGGACCTTACAAAAGCCTTCGACTTAGTCAGTCGCAACGGGCTATTCCAAATACTGGCAAAAATTGGATGTCCCCCTCACCTACTTGCCATCATCAGACAGTTCCATGAAAATATGCTTGGCACAGTACAGTTCGATGGAGCTAAGTCAGAGGCCTTCCCTGTCAGCAGCGGAGTTAAACAAGGTTGTGTACTCGCACCAACACTCTTCGCAATATTCTTCTCTGTACTTCTTCGATACGCATTCAAGGATAGCAGTGAGGGAATCTGGTTACATACCAGAGCTGATGGAGGACTTTTCAACACTGCCCGCCTCCGAGCCAAGACCAAAACGACGGATGTCCTAATTCGAGAGCTACTATTTGCGGATGATGCGGCACTAACAGCACATACAGAATCTGGTTTGCAACAACTCGTGTCAAGCTTCTCCAATGCCTGCAAAGAATTTGGTCTGCAAATCAGCTTGAAAAAGACAAACATCATGGCCCAAGACACTCGACCTCCTCCTACCATAAATATCGATAATGAAAACTTGGAGGTTGTGGACAGCTTCACCTACTTGGGATCCAAGGTCTCCAATACACTGTCCATTGAAGAAGAAATAAACAGCAGAATTGGCAAGGCAGCCGCAACAATGGCTAAACTAAATAAGCGGGTCTGGCAAAACACCAAGCTAACGGAGAAAACCAAACTGTGCGTCTATCGAGCCTGTGTCATCAGTACACTACTATATGGGAGCGAGACATGGACCACTTATACATCACAAGAGCGTAAGCTTAACAGCTTCCATTTGAGATGCTTGCGCCGCATCCTTGGTATTAAATGGCAAGAAAAAGTGCCTAATAGTGAGGTACTAACGCGTGCCAATACCCAAAGCATGTTCTCAATTCTTAGTGAAAGACGCCTGAGGTGGCTAGGACATGTCAAAAGAATGAGCCCCGGCCGCATCCCGAAGGACCTCCTATATGGTGAACTTGCTTCAGGAAAGAGGAAAACAGGTCGCCCACGCTTGCGATTTAAAGATGTCTGTCAAAGGGACATGAAAGCAGCCAAAATACATACAAGTGACTGGGAGTGTAAGGCAGAAGACCGATCTACGTGGCGCACAGTTGTCAATGAGGGCGTCATAGTAGCCGAGGAGCGAAGAATGGAGGAGGCTGCAGACAGAAGAGCTAGGAGAAAGGCCAAAACATTTGGAAGCACAGAACTCGTGTGTAAAAACTGTGGCAAAGACTGTCACTCAAGGATAGGACTGCACAGTCACTCGAGGAAATGCAACCCAACCCAACGGTGATGCACCATCGTCTCGCGAGACGGAAGGATGCCGGATA
>MUZC01000397.1:288171-313842 GCA_002072015.1 Radix auricularia | reverse complement strand
AAAAAAAAAAAAAAAAAGACGGAATGAGTCGTAATATATTATTTTTTAAAACACGAAACAGTGTAAGTCGAGACCGGCATAACCCAAGAACTCCCTGAATATTATTCTTGGGCCCTACATTAAATATTATATTAGAGTATTATTTAGCATAGTATAGCTTGGTTATAAAATATAAAAGTAGCTGTATATAGAAGCACGTTTTACGCAGAGGCGTCACTAGGGTTGGTGTCACCCGGGGCGGTAGCTCCTGGTGTCACCCCGTCATGATTTAACCCATAGAACTCCTCCGAGTTTGCCAGTGCCTAATAACGGGAATATATAGAATTTTACTGTCTGGTGTCACCCCCCTGATGGTGTCACCCAGGGCGGCCCGCCCCCACCGCGCCCACCTAGCGACGCCACTGGTTTTACGTATCTGGGCGAGCGGAAAAAAAACAGCGACTCAACGAACTAAGAAGCAAAGTTGGTTTTCACTATCGTGTGTGATACGCGGAAATGGGGGGTGGGGGAAAAGAAGATCGGGTGGGGGTGGGGTGGAGAGGAAATGTACAATTTTTCGAAATAATTATAATCATGCTGCTGCTGCTTTAATCTGACAGTCCCACAGCCCACTTCCTCAATTGTGCAAAGATGGCGACTACTGGAGTCTTACCTTTTGTGAGGGGCATTGACCTTACTCACAATGATTTTTCGGTAAAATTTTAATATGGTCCAATAATTTGGTTTTTAAATAGTCTATGAAAAAAGTGATAAGGCTTAAATTTTTGTGTTTTATTTTAATAGCCCGTAAATTAAATGTTAAACTAAGTGACCCAGGACTGTAAAACTCAAGAGTAAAACTAAAAGTAAAAAAAGTAACTTAGTTTAGAAGTTTAGCTTAGAATTTAGTAGGTACTTTGGTATGACAAGGGAGACTACTACTTTTTGTGTATCGGGAATTAATTTCGGCGCAGAGGATCAGAGTTTTTAATTTTCCGATGAGGGTGTAAAACTATTAGTAAATAAATACTTTCCACACATATTTCAATACATGTTGGCCTACATTCTAATAGTTCTAAATAGTATTTTCAATCGATAGGTAATTTGGAATATCAAAGCTTATATAGGCATCTTCACCCCAAAAACTTTTGCAGAAATTCAAATTCTTGTTCTTTCATATTAATTCTTGTCCTTCTTTATCAATCGATTTATATGTGTGCCAATTTTCAATGAGCTAGGACGTGAAGAACATTTATTTTATAATTTTAGAAATTTTACCATGCACTGACCCATTCATGATTATGAAATGACACGCCCCCTTTTAATGGCGGAAGTCTCCGACGCTTATAAAATATTCATTTTTTTTTACTTTAAACATTAAAATATTTGATAATTGAACTTTAAAGATGATCTAATATGGAATTAGTTCAATAATTTACTAAATTTAGACGGCTTAACCCTGCAGAGTTGGTATTATGAAATTTCATAATAATGTACCGTGTGCAGACTAGTCCATGGCAACCATTACTCATTACTATTCACTGAGCCTCATTTTGACTCCTACTACTACAATGTCTTTATTAGTTTCATTCATTAGTTGTGGCTGTGTGCAAAAATCTTTAAACCATTGGTCAGGGTTAAATTAATTATTCATGAGCCAAAGTTGAAGGTTCAAAAGGAGACTGATATTTATATGTAGGTCATGATGATAGTGGGTGAATTGGGACTTGTAAACACAACTGAAACTTCTTTTAAAGATAAATTTCACTGTTATACAAAGTAAAATGATTTATTAATATATAATATTTTAAAAACAAAATAAAGAACTAATTATTTTATTTCTAGCATTGATCCTGAAAATAAGGTCATTATTAAAACAAAGACTTAAGTGCGTGACGCGAACAGCGAAATTTGAGGTCACAAAATGTGGGGGGAAAATGCATTGGGGCTTGGGACAATTTGAACCACACTTTAAAAATTCATAACTTTAAAACTACTAATCCTAAAATTATAATTTTGGTGTTAAAATTCACTTAAAAATCAGCTCTATTTAACTATGCTATTGGTTTTTTATTATTTTAAAGTTATTTTTTTTTACTAAAGTGCCTAAATTTAGTTTAAGTTTAGTTATGTTAAGTAAGTTAAGTTTAGATTAGTTATTTTAAGTTACAGTCAAACCCACTTATCTCGACCTTGGTTAACTCGCGGTGGTCGAGTGGTAGCGTTCTCGATTGGCGTACCGATGGTCACGCGTTTGAATCCACGCAAAGGGGAGGATTTGTTCCTGGGGCCTGAGGAGTCCCTGAGTCACCCAGCTCTGAATGGGTACCTAACTGGACAATAGTTAGACGGCTGGGTAATGCGTGGAACCCTTATAGCCGTGGCCTGTGACCACTGCATCACTTGCCAACAGATTATCTCTCATGGTCTGTGGACGCAATTATCTTCTTCATAGAAGGAGCGTCTGTATATCTAAGATAAGATAACCCTATGCCTATAAAGGGGACATTTTTGAAGTGGAACTGCCAAAGTCTCTCTTTGCCTTAGCATTTTCTCATTGGTTATGTAGATTTTTTTATTTCGCAGAACCTTGCCTTAATATCGCGAGCACAAAAGTCAAAAGAGGGTCAAATTTTCCACTTAACGTTTGTTATCTCGATCCCCATGCCATGACCAATTGCCAGCTTTTTAAAATGTTAGTTATCAATGCCACTTCACCATCTCACTATCACTACCATATATTGCGTATATAAGATGCGTCTTATACAAAGTTTTACTTACCCCTCACCCAGGGTGCGTCTTATATTAGTGGGCGTCTTATCGAAAAATTTTCAACATGAACGATAGAATATGTGATATTGAATGGCGATTATTGCGGTTGATATTCACGCTTCACAATTTTCATTCCTAGTTGTAAAACCATTAACCGTTAAAAAAAGACAGTTTTACTGTCCGGTCCGTATTTTTCCTAATTTTTTTAGAACCAACAAAGAGAGTGCGCATTAATGTTTGCCTCGCACCGTCCGATGGTGACTTCAAAGAACAGGTGATGTCACCACCCACTTGCGTTAGTTCTTGTACTATGCTTCTTCAACTAAGTGAACTTTAAAAAAAAATCGTTCACTAGCTGAAGTTCATTAACAGTGATGACGTGTATTTTATATTATGTACATACTGGAATAACAGCAACGCTGTTGTGTAAAAAAATGCCCAAAAACATGTGCATGTATATTCTCATTTATTAATGCACATCATTTAAAGAAAGAAATTTCAAGCACATGTAAATATTTTGCCGCCATATTGGTTTTCGTTTATCTCGACTATCGGTTATCTCGACGCTTTTTGGGAACACAACCGGGTTCAACTGTATTATTATTAGTTTAGTTAATAGTTAAGTTTAGACAGACGAGTTGATGAATTCACTCCTATTAAAAAATTTCTTGAGTCTAGTGCCTTAATTGGTTTGCTATTCTAACATTTCAGTTGTTTTAAGTCTAACCGTATCTTGAAGAAATTTCAATTAACAAAGTGGTTATAAGGAGATATCTTGGTATAATGCTGACCATTAAAACAGATATTTTCCCCCCATAATTCTTAGCGTTATATGCAGACTTTTTTAGCTGGTCATGTGACCATTAAACATTAATTAAAATTCTATACAGGTTACTTGTCGATTGTGATAAAATATACACGTAGACCTTTGATTTTTGGAGGTTTCTATTGGTACTTGACTATCAATAGTGGGTACTATGTTAAAATAAAACCCCAACACTTAAAAGCTTCTGATATAAGATTTAAAAAATAGTAATTGAACCACTAGCTTCTGTGGTCTTGTCGTAGTGTGTTGGATTCTTCAACTGAAAGTATCAGTTTGAGGTTCAAGTTTCGTCTGAGCATTTTTTTTTTTTTGTTTGTTTGTTTGTTTGTTTGTTTCGAATTTCTTTTTCAATTACTTTCAATGATCTATAATTGTGATTATGAGGTTAAGGTTAGGGTTTAGTAGTTTGCTAAAGTAGAAAATTATTGTCAGCCTGCTGAACATACTCCACATAGTTGATTCGGGTAATAATATGGAGTTTCAAAATTTATTCAAGTTACAACTGGTGATCAGCTGTATTTTTATATATAATTTTATTTTCTAAAAGGCTAAAACTAAAATGTAGTTATTATTAGTAATATGTAAGCAAGTACTAAAATTAATACCTTAAACTTACAATACCACTTACAAGATGTATATACCTTCGATAACACACGTAAATGTATAAACATTACACTATTACTATATTTTATAATTAGTACTTGTGCCTTCAGGATTTTTTGATTGTGTTGCTTTAAATTTGTGGCTTTGTAATTTGTGTTCAGTTTCAGTTGCAGCATTTGACAAAATAAGGAAATTGTTTTTTTTATCTTTATCGATAAATGCAAAGTCACTTTCCAATACTGGAGGAAAACTTCTTCTTATTTCTATTCTGTATATTTGTGTTTTCTGTAACTTTTAGCCATATTTGATGTCAGCTTTTTAATAATAAGTAACTGACTTTACAAAATATGGGTGAGACTCACTTTAGGTTCAACAGTAATGGTCAAGACTTTAAATTGCAAATTTTACCAAAAGTGGGACAACAAAATTTAATAGTTTACATAACTAACCAAGCAGAAACCAATCTCTTCCTTCAACTTACAAAATTTAAATCAAGCTCACATTTTTTCAAACCTTTGTGTCCATCAATATTTTTTTAACCTTCATTATTGTAAATATTATATAATTCAAAGTTCTTAATTCATAAATTGTTTGTGAGCTGCAGTGTGAACAGAAAGACTATGCGGTTTTCTATAACTATAGGCTATAGGCTTCTCTTAACTGAGACAATAGTTAATTTTAATAGTCTATGATGGCATAGGCCCAGTTTTAATTTAAATACTAAAACTTAATAAACTTGACCTTAAACTTAGTAATATAATTAAAAGTAAGTGTTTCAGACGCCTTAAACCTTTTGGTTATAGATCATGAGCCTTTTCCGAGAGAAACGGCTTCAGGGCTGGGCATCGGGGAAAAGTTTACCAGTTCATGCCGCGACCAAGCAAAAGCGATCCCTGATGGGAAATTGGACATATCAATCAGACACTCATAACACGAATGAAGACTTAACACTGTCCCACAAGGAGCTAACGTTCAAGTTTAACACTAGAAGGGAACTGGCCTGTCATTTATGTTGCAGCCTGGAGGAAACGGTGGCCCACACACTCAAAGTGTGCCCTGAGCTGGACGGGGATTGGGAAGGAGAGGTTACCTGTGGAAAATTACCTATATGGCGATGCCAGCTTTATGAGTGGCGTCTGTGATATAATGAGCAGGGTCCAAAGAGTCTAACGACTTGACCCAAAAGAAAATGAATATTCGATAGTTATAAATAAGGGAAATTTTTATTTAAAAAAAAACTTTGCGTAAAGAAAGTGTACGAGTAAGCCTGCTCACTGAGTAAGACTCGCTCAAGACTAATAATAAGAAATAGTAGATTTTAAATTGGCTTTATTCTTAAGTTTAAAAAAAAAAATTAAGTCTTTGTTAAAACAAAGAAGGCTACCACAGTTACAAATTTTACATTAATTATTTATTAAAAATACTGATATATTATATAGATAGATTACAAAAATAAATTTATTTATACGGTGGGCTGCCAATTTTGACAAATAGAATTGTTTTTAATTTGGGAGTTGGCAATTAAAAAAAAAGATGGTACTATTTTACGTCACAGTTAAAAAGGAATGTTAAAATTAGTCGCATATTAAAATTGAGTGTAAAAAAAATAAATTATTCCACCACTGGGAATCAATCCCGACATCGCTTGCACCACAAGCTTATACTCTTCCACACGGCCAGCAGAGCTTATCAAAATTGGTAAATTTTAAAAATATAAACAATATTCTTTAATATGTTCTCTTAGTGAGCTATTCAAAAAAAGTTTTTAGATTATTAAGACTATCGGGTCTGAATTGCGATCAGATTAATAGATAAGATTTATTAATTTATGATATTTTCAAGTGTTCATGCTAACATTTGTACACTTTCATATACAAGATAAACAGTTAGGGGGCCCCAAAGCCATCGGGGGCCCCTGGCTATAGCTAGCTCAGCCCTCTAATTTTTTAAAACTTTGAATTAGAGATACAGTGGAACCCACTTACCTCGAGCTCGCTTAGCTCGACCACCCTATTATGTCGACGGTTTTTATTGGAACCGCCAAATTCTCTCTTTGTCTTAGCATTTTCTCGTCGTTTAATTAGATTTTTTTAAGTCGCCGAAACCTCATAACACAAGCACAAAAAAGGTCAAATTTGCCACTTAACATCGGTTATCTCGATCCCCATGACCAATCGCCAGCTTTTGAAAATGTTTCACCAGGGTCTGCTGGTGACGTCACAGCCCACTTGCGTTTTGCTCTCAGCGCTGTGTTGCTTCTGGTACTATGGCAATGCGATCAGCTTGCGATGTGTGCTGGTGACGTCGTCGTCACAGCCCACTTGCGTTGAGACCTGTGCCTGTGTTGCTAACTTAAATCGCCAGTTTCAGAGATGTGTTGGAGAATAATAAAAGTTTTTATCGATAATCGACGTTGGTTTTTATTTTAAATTTGTAAATTTCTGCTGTCAGTTGGTGCACATATACCTTTTGTTGTTAGCAAACATGTATGTACAATTTTATAGCATGCCGATAGCTTCATCAAACAAATAACGGCAATGCTGTTGTGTTTAAAAAAAACTCCAAAAACACGTGCATGAACATTATCATTTATTAACGCTAGTGATGGGACGATACCAAAATCATAGGCTGCTTACTGTAAACAAGGCTCCCCAGATTTTAAAATATATAATATAACAGACTACAGACAGTTTACNATGGAATAATAAAATGTACCGTGTGCAGACTTGTTGTCATTGGCAACCATTCGTCCTTCAACCTCATTTTGACTATTACATGTACTGTACTACTGCTTTGTTCTCATTGTTTCATTCATAAGAAGTGGCAGTGTGCAAAAGCCATTTAACTATTGGTTAGAATTAATTAAAATATGTCAAAGTTGAAGGTTCAAAAGTTCAAAAGGAGTACCAAATTTATTTGTGCACGTTTATATAAGAGGAGAGTTCGCTTTGTCATGAGTCATATATAGGTCACGATAGACCATTCCGAGTCCAGAAGAGAATGGTTTGGGGACAATGAGGGGATGTGTAGGTTACTTATTTGTGTAGCTTGTAAGGAAAATCAAGCAAGTCGCTTCGAAGGCACAGTATCGCTCAATCTGGGAATCACAGCAAAACGGCGTTATATTTAAACTTAATCGGTCTTTAAAAACGAACGGTCTTAACAACCTTAAGAAAGAGTGAAGAAATAGGGTCCCGATATTCCGATACGATTCTGATTAATCGTCCCATCACTAATTAACGCACAACACGTACATAAAGAAATTTCAAGCGCATGTTAATATTTTGCCACCATATTGGTTTTCGCTTTAACTCGATCATCGGTTATGTCGATGCCATTTTTCATACCCCAATGCCGTCGACTTAAGCGGTTTCGACTGTATTAACATTTAATTCATAATAATATTTTAGAATAGCCTGGTTTTTTCCTTTTCCAATCTTTTTTTGTTCTTGGTAAGTAGCTAAAATTTCTTATTCCCTTTTTATTAAGCCCACTTTAAGGACTTCTATTTTTTCAGCCAGCATCTTTGTCTATTTCCAAAGTAAAAAAGATAGTTGCCATATAATACCAGATATGGCCCATTCTGTCAAGTCGACATTTACCTTAAAAGTTTGGGATAAATAATTATGACTTATTCCATTACACATACTCATTTTGAAATCTGCATTATTAAAGTTAATGCTAAGACTTACCTAAGTTATAAATGATTTAACCTACTTAATTTTTCTTTCAATAATTTAGAAATCTTAAAAGAAAATTCTGAATTCCGACGCTTTGAACTGCATTTATTAAAAAATTCCTTAAAATTAAAAAACAAAACAACTCTGACCTTAATAATTAGACTGATGCCAAGAGAGAATTACAGAATTTGAGAATATTTTGCCATATGCAGAGCTCAAATTCAATCACTCTTAACTTAGTACGCTTATTTCATGTTGAAATTTCAGCTAAGATATATTATCTTATCTGTTACAGATTATTTTACAGTAACTATTTTATTTTTTTTGTCAAAATTAACAATTTTTGTGTTAGCCCTAACAACTAACACATGTACAAATGAATTGAGCCTACTGCATCAGTTACTCATCTCCCCTCACCACTCTCAGTGTAAATGTACTTTAAAAAAAAAAAGGAAAATCTAAATAATATTATTTTTAAAAAATGTCCCTTACAGACCATGAGGGTCCATGGGAGCAAGTGAAGTAGCGCTCACAAGTTTCATTGACCACTAACGAGCAAGGGATTGTGTGGTTAGCACAATGCCCAGGGGGCCTTGCCAGTATCGCGGGTCGAACTCGCGACTCGAGTTCTTGCAGCGGTTCGGTAGTCCAGCTCGCTACAACTTAGACCACTGCGCCCCCTAAATAATATTATGAAGGAAGTTATTCATCTGGCCCAAAATATCAGGCAAACATTGTCCAAAGAAGTAATTACATGTTATATGTTTCCATAAAAATACTAGCATCCAATGTCCCCTTTTAGCTGCGCAGTTGCTGACTGATACCGTGCAGCAGTTTAGAATTACATAGCAGCAAAATTAGTAAAATATCGCACAAAAAATAATGCTGTGAAACTTTGCACACAAGTTTTTAACTTTGCACATAGACCAATGAACTATAGGAGGAGCATTCCTAGCATCTATACATTTTCTTTATTTTTTATTGATCATAATTAGTAATTGTGGCTAACTAAAAAGGAATAATCTTAAATTAATGAATATGAAAGTTTATAAAAGACACAATATTTTTTCTAACTTATTTTTTACTAAATACATTTTTTGAAAAACAGAAAAAAAACCTTCATTGGTGAAACAAAATATTTTTTTATCATTTTTACTATATCTTTAGAGTTGTTGGATATTTAAATGTGTATTGTAAATATTTTCACTATAATTTAAGTATGACTTTGAGGTATTCATATGATGTTCATTTTTGAGATTAAATCTTAAATTTTAAGAAATGTGTTTCAGAGAAGTTTTCCTGATCATGTACAAGATATGACAGGGCTTCGTTGGCTTCGACTGAGTCACACAAACCTGAAGGAAGTACCAAGTGAAATAGGTTTTCTTAACAAATTGGTAAGCTATTTTTTTAAATTTGAAAACTGTCAAAAGTAATGTTTGTGTTGACAATATAATTTTAGATTAATGATATGTTAAAGCTTTTGTAAAAAGCTATTTTGAAACTAGTAGACTTTGATTTAATCTTTTGCTGTTGCAGGAAGATCTTGTTATGGTTCACAATGATATCCAGTCTCTTGGTAAAGATCTACCATCACTTCCGGCCCTTCACAGCATCAATTTCAGATTTAATCAATTAACAGACACTGGTGTGCCTAGCACAATCTTTACTGGCAATGATCTTTCAATAGTTGTGAGTGACTTAGAATTTAGAATTTTGTATTTTCCAGAAAACTTTATAATAATTTTAAAATAAAAAAGATTGTACTGCAATAAAGCTTTTAAGTAGATAAATCAGACCATACAAATTAGTCTAAATAAATTTGACCTGCTATGTTCTTTATTTTTCACATCTTCAGTACACCACTGTTTACAAGCTGAAACACTACTGAAAAATTTCTCTTCAAAGCTAATTTCTATGTTAAATTCCTTCATGTTCATTTTGCAAAAGTCCTTAAATCAAAGCCTTGGTTGTTAATAAATTTTTACCCTTCAGTCGATTCTCCTAGCAACAGATTCATTTGAATGAAACCTTCCTCAGAGCTTTGACTTAACTTAAGAGCTGGCTACACAGTTTGCCATCATGCTTCAACATATCTGTGTTAAGCACTTTGTCCTGCCATGCAAAATGTGAATTAGACATTTCTAGGGGCAGCTGTCAGTTTCTCCTCGCAAATGCAATAAGAGATCCACATCTCACTGCCGTATAGTAATGATAACAAATCTCTTCTTTGTTAGGATAAGATTAATGCATTTGAGGCCACATTAAGTTGATTGAGCCGCACTGAGACTCACTTTAGTTCATCTAACACAAGTTTGATAGCAGTCACTTCTGTTTAGGTTGATTCAAGTTAGATTGAGCCGCACTGAGACTCACTTTATGTCTAAGACAAGTTTGCTAGCAGTCACTTCTGTTTAGGCTGATTAAAGTTAGATCTATTAAACATAACTTTATTTGTAATGATTGAAAAGCTTTGATATCAGCATTAATTTATGTAACTAATAAAAAACAAGGCCATTTATTTTTAAGTTAACAGAAAATGTGTATAACCTATTACATTCCTAAGATGAAGGAAAAGAATTTAAAAAAAAAAAAAAACATTTAAAAATAAAATAAATAAAGTGTGTGAATATGCAATAAAAAATCAACAGGAAAGACTTCCTGAATAGCAAAGTCATTAGTGTGCTTGCCTCACATGCTGAGGTGTGTGGGATGTAGCCAAAGTTAAGACACAAAAAACATGCTGATGAATGACTATTGCTAAAAAGAGTCCAACACTGTGACTTGGAGGGAGATGGGTGCCGCCACTAGGTTATGGGACAAAAAAAAAATTAGTTAAATCTGTTGGTAGAGTGATTGATATATATATAACCATTTCTCTAAGGCTTTTAATTATCAATATGGGTCATTAAAAATCTGTGAGCTGTAATTTACTTTCATTGAATTTTTAAATATAACAAAAAGATTTCACATCTCTGTATTTAAGGACTTGAGCCACAATAAGCTTACCCAAGTTCCTCCAGAATTGGAAAATGCCAAGTCTGTTCTTGTGCTTAACCTAAGTCATAATCAGTAAGTTAACCATGTGTACATACTACATACTTATTTGATTGTAAGCAATTTATATAATAGGTAAAAAAAATTTTTTTTTACTGTAAACACTGATGTATCTGGGATTACTATTCGGCATCCTTCCGTCTCGCGAGACGATGGTGCATCACTGTTGGGTTGGGTTGCATTTTCTCGAGTGGCTGTGCAGTCTTATCCTTGAGTGACAGTCTTTGCCACAGTTTTTACACACGAGTTCTGTGCTTCCAAATGTTTTGGCCTTTCTCCTAGCTCTTCTGTCTGCAGCCTCCTCCATTTTTCGCTCCTCGGCTACTATGACGCCCTCTTTGACAACTGTGCGCCACGTAGATCGGTCTTCTGCCTGGGATTACTAATTTTGACATATTTTGTGATCAAGTTTTATTACATAGCTTTATGCAATGCATTATCACAAGGAAAGGAACAAATAATGTGGATGGCATTTTAAGTTGTTTTTTAACCCAAACTCCAAATTATTAAGTGAAATAATTTTTTGAATTTATCCCTACATTTTCAGGATTGAAATGATACCCAATCAGTTGTTCATCAATTTGACAGACCTTGTCTTTGTGGATTTGAGCAATAACAATTTAGGTAAGAATTTTTCATTGTAAGAATTTTTGTAAAACGGAAAATTGTTAAGATCACTTTTTTTTTTAGGGCAATTTAGCTGTTACAAAAAGACAAGTTAACTGTTAAGAAGAATTTTAACCATTCATTAGCAGTAGCTAGGTAACTTTTCTTTCAGAACACCGAGCAAAGAGAATCTAACAAATTTATTAACACTCGCCCCTAGTGGTTTGTCCAATGCCTCTTGGGTTTCGCTTGCTTATGCAATGCCTAGCAACTTTAAAAATTCACAAAAAATAAAATTATTTTAAAATTAAATATATACATATATTTTTTTTTTTTTAATTCACAAGCCAAACTATTGAGAAAGTAATGATGACATATTTTTAAAATTTTAAAATGCCATATAATTTATCAATCATCAACTAGCTAGGATAAAATTTAAATTAAAATTATAAATATTTGAACGCTGGGTAATGCACAATTACTCACAAATTGAAGTTACAGTTAACTTGTTGGGATTAAAAAGGGATTGCTTAACTTTTAACAACTTTAGTATAAAGTAAATAAATCATGTGGTAATTATCAGACAAAAGATACTTTTTAAATTTTATTTTGAAGACTTAATTTAAAGAAAAATAATTAAGTTATTAGAATATTTGTATTCATAATAAAAAAAAACTAAATGTCTTTATTTATAATTTTTATCTCAGAAACTCTTCCACCACAAATGAGGCGATTGACCAGTCTTCACACACTGATTCTTGATAACAACCCACTCATACATGCCCAACTAAGGTAATCAACATTCAAGAAATATTTTAGTTTGATGTACACTCAAGTTACTTCATCTCATTTGAAAACCCTAACTTGTTTGTCTTCAAACATTTTTAGGCAACTACCAGTACTCACAGCTTTACAAACATTGAGAATGAAAAATACACAGAGAACGCTTAATAATTTCCCTACTGGTTTGGATACTCTCACAAATTTGCAAGGTGAATAGTGTGAAATGCAAATAAAATCTTCTGGTTTATTCTTAATTTTTTTGAGAAACCTTAAGTAAATTATGTACTATATTAGTTAAAACATCAGGCGAATGTTTAAAGAAATTATTGTTAAAAATATACAAACAATTTTTTATATTTGCCTTTAATTAATTTTTTTAAATTACAGAGAACAGAATCTGGTTATAAGATCAAACGCTAATATTTTGAGTATGATAAATTTATGTTCATACCAGCATATTTTGTACATTATTAAAAAATCATGCTTTAAAATCAGATGGAACTACTGATATTCCATTTTTTGTAATGAGAAGTTCTTGATACATGTCTTATATGTTTTTCATATTTGAAGATGTGGACTTGTCTTATAACACTTTGACTCGAGTGCCAGAAGCTCTTTATAAACTTGAATCTTTGAAACGACTTAATCTCAGCAATAATGAAATTACAGAACTATCTGTAATGATAGGTAAGTGTTAATAATATGACACTTTAACAGTATAATGAAAATCTAAAAATTCTAGTTTTCCATTGAATTAATTTTTATAAGTGCAAGTGATCACAAAAAATCATTAGGCGAAATATTTACTGTCATGTTAATTTAAACATAATGCTCAAATTTATTGTTTTCATTACACAATTTGTTGTGTATTTTGTATTTTATTTAAAAGCTTTATTGCAATCCCATTTTTTTTACAAAAAAAGCAGCTAAACTAAATAATCTTAAGCTCTTATAACAGGTTAAAAATGTATACATGCAGTTATAAAAAATAAGATAAAATGAAGTCATTGCTTTGGCTGTGGTTTTCATTATTAATTAAAGATTTTTTATTAAATCTAATTATGCCTATACATTGAGATATACTTTAACCGACACTTTTCAGATACATGGGGGAAAATGGAAACTCTAAACTTGTCTCGAAATAAGCTAAAAGCCCTACCGGTAAGTTATTCATTTATTGTGTTTTTAATATAATTAAGCCTATTTTTGTGTGACCTGAAAGCTTCAGTGAAAAATAATGAAATGGGTAGATAAACTAACGAATTTAGCTTTACCCTTTATTGATAGAAAATGTTAACATTTTTATTCTTATCTTTTAACTTTCCTTAGTCATCTCTGCATAAACTCCAGAACTTGAAGAAGCTTTACCTCAATGGTAACCAGCTGGACTTTGAAGGGATTCCTGCCAATATTGGAAAATTACATAATCTTCAAGTTTTCAGTGCATCTAAAAATAATCTTGAAATGATTCCAGAAGGCTTAGGAAGGTTAGTTTGTAACAAGAAGTCACTAATTTAACCCATGTAAAACATCCCAATTTTTTCAAGGGTAGGCAGTAAAATGTAAGGTTAAGAAATCCATTCCACATGATGATTTTAAACTGAAAAGCTCTGCTTTACTATTTATCAAAACTATATCATGCTGCATATCAAAATATATGTAATTAAAATAGGAATATGTTTCTACTATTAAAAAGTGGGACTATTATTAAAAAAGAAACCGATAGGGATATCATTGTATGTTTATGTTAAAAAAAGGGAGAACATTTTTGTGTGTGCTGTACTCAACAGGTAAATCAGGTAAAAATAATCCAATCAAGTTCATATTTCTAACAAATAAGTCTTATTATATATCTAAAATAACTGGAAAGTTTTGTTGCAGTAGCTCCAGACATTATCAAGTCATGAATTTTTTCCCTTAAAACACGTTTCAGTTTTTAAAAAAATAATTCAGTCATAAAATAGTTATACTCTAATATCTACACATATTTACAAAATATTAATTGTTTGTAATTACAGTCAACACTGAGTCTTCAAATTTTTCATCATTTTAAATTATATTGTCCATTTAAATCAATTTATTGGCTTGATCATCAGAACTAGATCGAAAAATCTATTGATTAGTAATAGGATTAGTACTCAATGAAGCTATTTTGATCAGCTGTTTTTTTGTTAAAAAATATTTTTACTGAAAAAACAAGCACAAAATACACTTAACTTGGTCTATTCCGTTCAAAATTTCACACAACGGAAGTTGAAACTCTTCTGAATAAAATTTGTATAAGCTATTAATAAAATAGTTGAATGGAAATGTTGAATTACTAATAGAATGAAACAAACCATCGGTGACATAGACTGTTGCAAAACATATTAAATGGGTT
This sequence comes from Radix auricularia, assembly GCA_002072015.1. Classification (NCBI taxonomy): domain Eukaryota; kingdom Metazoa; phylum Mollusca; class Gastropoda; family Lymnaeidae; genus Radix; species Radix auricularia. The sequence continues at coordinate 299,156 of MUZC01000397.1, read as the reverse complement.
AGAAACTATTTTTTTAACTTATCATTATTCCTTTGATGATGATGTAAAAATGTGTTTGGTGTAATTATTTATTATATAGTTTTATATATCAAAACTGAGTTATCCTAATCACATATATATCAATAAATAAAATCTCAAATTTTTTACATAAAGCTGCCAATGAAATTAAAAGAAGATTAATTTCTGTTTGCAGATGTGGAAAGTTGAAAAAACTTATTTTAAATGGTAACAGGTTAATCACCTTACCTGACATCTTGCATTTACTCCCGGAGCTTGAGGTAATTGTTATCTTCCAAATTAAAATAAACATTTTATAGAGGATTTTTGTAATCATAATTCCATCATTGCACAAGTAAGTGCAGGCTTTAGGGTTTTGCTATTTTACGCTATCATTTTAAAAAACAACAACCTTTAATCTCAGACTCTTGATGTAAGAGAAAACCCAGATCTGGTCATGCCACCTAAGCCACAAGAGGTCAAGTCTGCACTGCAGTACTACAACATTGACTTCACTCTCAATACTCAGCTTCGACTTGCTGGTGCTCAACCGGTGCCTTCATCAGGACAATCTCCATGTAAGTATACATACATATGGGGGGTGTGTGTGTGTGTTTGTTGTATATTTAATAAGGGTGTCAAATTAAAATATTATGGTTGGTGGGGTGATAAAGTTGTTTTGTTTCTAGCATTAGGGTTGGAAAATGACAAAATATTGTTCATGGCTTGATAAAAGTGTTCAGTGGCTTACCTTGGGGGCTAGCACTAATAGGAATTCTTAAAAATTACTTTACCTGAATGTATATTTTGTTATGTAACTATAGTGTTGTTCGTGTGTCATAGTCAACGATGACCACTCTCATCATATGTATTTGACCTGTGCTAGGCCTCCACATATGTCCTCTGGTGGCTTAGTAACTATAGTAGATGGAAAGTGAAAGCATTGACACGACATAGTTTGATGGGTTATTTCAAGCTGCCATTATTTACTTCCATCTCAAAATATGATTAAAATCAGCATTTTCAAATGAAATTTGGAGAATTTTCAAGTACAGGCATGGCAAATAGCGTTTGGTCTCTCATGGAGAAGGGGGGTAATACTAGCCAATATTGTATATGATAACCTGAATATTGGGGCCGCGGTGGTCGAGGGGCAGCGCGCTCGACTGGCGTTCCGATGGTCACAGGTTTGAATCCATGGGAAGCCAAGGACTTGCTCCTGGGGCCAAGGGCGTCCCCGAGTTCCACCCAGCTCCAAATGGGTAAAAAGCGACGGGGTAATGCGTGGAACCCTTAGCCGTGGCATGTGAACGCTGCATCACTTGCCAAAACAACTGCTGCCTTGCAGATGGTCTTCGCTGACCAAAGGCTATGGAAGCAAATCCAGCAAATACAGCGGGCTGAAGTCGGAGACCACGGGCCTATTGCGCAAAACTCGTGGCACGCAAAACTCAATATTCAATATTGAGAACGAAGAAGAAAAAAACCCTGAATGTTACAGTAAATAATTTTATTTTATAAATCAATTAATCACTGCATTACTTGTCCAACCTTATATGTTGCATTGAAAAGTTTAAAATAGTTATATACAATGCTCCCTCTAAGGTTCCTTGGTCCATGTGCAATCTAAAAACAAACTCATGTGCAAAGTTCCTCAGCTTCCATTTTTTGGTGCAATATTTTACCAAATTTGCTGCACAGTAATTCTAAACTGCTGCCCAGCGTTGGTCAGATATCTGCGCAGCCAGGCAACTGCACAGTTTAAAGGGAACAGTGGTTATATATTTTTTCATTATGAGGCCGGGGGAGGGGGTGGATAATTTAAAAATAAAATTTAACTTATAAAAAGCTAATACTCAACAGTCAACATATTTTATTGTTTTCTTGTTAAAGAAAATAATTGTAAAGCCTGAATTGTAAAAAAAACAAAAAAAACTGTTACCTTGAGATTTTTGCTAATGAAATTTTAAACTATATTCTCTGTAAATGTTACATTTGTATTGTTTTTTTATAAAAAGAAAGATACACGCCCTAAAACAAATTTTTGTATTTTCAATTAAGCACCTTAAAAATAACTAATTTTTTAGGTGTATACCAAAGAATTTTTATAACTTTAGTTTTATTTGCTTTTTATTTATTTTTTTGCTTTCGTAAACCATTTTGTTTTAGAATGAATACATGTAGATTTTCTATTACTTTTTTATGTTTTGAAAACTTCAATATATTGTTAGTAGTAGTATAATTACCAAGAATAATGAATAGTTGCATTATGAGAAAGTTGTGATTTGAAGAGAAAAAAAAAAGATGATGTTATCCTCTTATGTATTTAAAATTTCACTATTAGCGCCAAAAAGTGATCCTGTTGCAAGAAAATTGAGACTGAGAAGACGTAGAGATGGGCAAGAGAGTGAGAAAGTCTTGAAGGTATTTATCTTGTCATTGTTATCTTTAATCTCAACTAAATCAGTTTAGTTGACGTAGTATTAAGGAAATATTTTTTTTATATTACAATGCTGTCACAGAATATAACTACTGAAGATGAATGTTGCAATATATTTATGCATATATTTTTACCATTAGTTAAATCATTAAACCTTGAAACACTAGATGATAGAGAACCAAGAGTAAAGTAGTTATTAAACAGAAAGCAAGTAATTCTAATTTAGAAATACAACACAAAGATAACTTAATACAACCCTCAGATAGACATAAGGATAAAAACACCTTTCTTATCCCGTATGCAAGAACAAACTCATAAAAGTTTTCTTTCTTCCCGTCTGGAATTTGGGTGTGGTATGACTTGCTTGTAGAAACCAAGAAAGCCAACACTTTATCAACATTTAAAACTCTAATAGGAATGCAGGACTAGTCCAAAAACCATAGATAAGCGTAGGACACAATAATCTTCTGTATAGAAGGAGCGTCTGTAACAGATAAGATAAGATTTAATTATAATGTAATAATTATACATTTTCTACACATACTGTACTATTTGATTGTAAAAATCATGGGAAAATGAAGCTCATAAAATTTTTTGTTGCAGGGTATGAGAGACATTGCTAAGGACAAAGCTGAAGGGAAGGCAAGTACTAAAGACGATGAACAAAGAGAACCATTGAAGTAAGTATTCTCATGTTAGCAAAAACCATATTGTTGCTCAGAATCGTTGGATTGTGGTAAAATGATTTATGTTTTAAGTGTAGGTTGATAATTATCTTGTATCAGTTATCACCAGCTTGTGTCCAGGGATTTTAAAGTCGTAATTCAATTCAAACACAAATAGCTTTCAATAATATAAATCAAATTTGAACTTTTAAATTTTCAACACTTTATAAAAGTTACACATTTTAAGACTCTGAAACTCAATAGATTAACAGTAATGACTTAAATATACCTTTCCAATAATTAAATATATCTTTGTTCTGAAGAATTTGGATTTAGGCCTCTCATAAATTTTGAACCTAGAGCAACGCATCGATATGGATATCTGTGTGTTTGAAAAAAAAAGTTTTTTTTTAATGCGAACGTTTGATAATGAACAAGTTATTTTTATTCAGTCAGAGCCTAAGCATGAATAAAAAAAGTATAACTATAATGGTAATAAAGTTTATAAAAGTGATGTGTCCCATGTTGTCAGTCGCTTATATTTTCCTCTTGAGTTTTGTACAAAAATAATTTTCAAACATCAACCTAGTTATTTTTTATATTATATATAAAGGCCTAAGAGATGGGATGAAAATCTTCATCGACCACAATTAGACTACAGTGAAATATTTGAGGAAGATGTCGGACAAATTCCAGGTAAAGCATTTTTTAAAAAGTCATTTTCCCCCTCTTTAATTACTTACGTTCAGTGCCATACTTCTTCTAAATAAGGTAAGAAAAATTAACTAGACAATCATTGCAGTAACAGCACTGATTTGTTATATTTTGTTTCATATCTATTACTAGTAGAACTGACCATACATTGTTCATGGAATAATACATGAAGTAGTATAATGATTAGACCAGTGGTTCTTAACCTTTTTGGAAGTACCGAACCCCACCAGTTTCATATGCACATTCACCGAACCCTTCATTATTAGTAGTAATATAGATGCCTTGAGTCGGGTGCTGTCTTGACCTCCCTCCGCCGAACCCCGGCGACTGACTCACCGAACCCCTAGGGTTCGATCGAACCCACGTTAAGAACCACTGGATTAGACACTTGGTCAAGAAAACTGTCACACTTGGAATGGTTACTTTCTGTTCTGTGATATATACAAAGAATATAGTGCATGATGAAGACTCATTATTACATGGGAAATTTGTGAAACATCTAGTCATTACAACGTAAACAGAAGTTTACGTAACTGTAACCACCCAATAAGAATTTATATGGACTACAAACAAAACATTTTATTATGAGTTCTAAAGGGGACTCACTTTCCTAAAATCAACATGTAAAGTTTATAGGTACAAATGTATTTGGAAACATGGAATTAGGCTTGAGAAGCATAGCTTGGGACACTTGATTAGTCATTTCTTGATCTTTTCCAGGTATTGCCTGCTGGGAAATAGAAAATTTTCTACCAAACCAAGTCGAGGAAGGTGAGTTGATTATTTGGGCCTAGATATTAGTTGGTGATATAATAGAAGTTAATGAAAATTTCAAGATTCTTATATGCAGTTTACTTCTAAATTTGACCCATTTATTGCAGGTCTGATTGGAAAATTTTATCAAGCGGATTGCTATATAATTTTAAAGACTTTTATTGACGAGTCTAACAGCCTCAGCTGGAAAATTTGGTACTGGATTGGAAATGATGCTACGGTAATTGGAAATGGTCAAGTCTTTAAAATTTTAAGTAGTAGAATGGTAAAACAAATGTATTTTCAATTCATTTCAAAATATTACATAGACTTGGTTTTCTTAATTGAAACCTTGAAAATTATTTAAATACTTCTTCACTTTTTCATATCAAATGAGCTTATCTATTTAAAATACTTCTATTGAATAGCTGACAACATAACTGAATAAACACAGTAACAAGAAACATTTTCTTTTTTCAGCTTGATAAAAAAGCATGTTCTGCTATCCATGCTGTTAATCTGCGTAACCTTTTAGGGGCTGACTGTAGAACCATTCGACAAGAGCAAAATGATGAAGATGACGATTTTTTGGACTTGTTTGAATGTGGCATTTCAGTCATTGAAGGAGGACGTACTTCTAGTGGCTTTTACACAGTAGAAGATGCTGTAAGGGATGAACTACTTCTGCTGTTATTTTTAATTTATGTCAACACCAAACACTTATCATTTATCAGGCTGATAGTGGTGCTTAATGCTAAAAATATTTATTTTCTTATCACTACTGTTGTTTGTGTTATGATGTTTTTTTATGCCTTTATATGCACATCACTTATGTTGTTGATTAGCATCTCGATATATCTCTTTAAAAAAATCATCAATAGGTTTCTTTGTTCACTGCATGCTTAGGGAAAGTTTAAGAAAAGTGTGTCAGAAAAGTTACACTGAAAATAAAGACATAATCACTCTATTACTCTAATAACTGTTATTTGCCCATAGGATCCTGAAGTAAGACTTTACAGAGCCACTGGAACCCAGTCTGTGCACATGGAGAGGGTGAGTTCATCGGTTAAGCTATACATTAAGAAAACTATTAACTTGAGTGAAATCTACATTATCTTCTGACTGAATAACATCAGATTGTCAAACATTTTGTTTTCCTTCCCATAATATTGCAGAATCAGCTGATTGATTGTTACATCTTTTGAGAAAAAAAAACTAATTTATCTTCTCAGTGTCCCCTTGTGCTTGATGTGTTTGACCCAAGGCATGTGTTTTTACTGGATGCTGGCCTCAAACTATTTATATGGAATGGCAGCAAGTCCAATTTGGTAACAAGAACAAAGTCAAGGTTTGATTAAATTTTTTAATAAATTATACAAGATGTATACAATAATCTGGTTAAAAATTCAATATATTTTCTGTGACTATATTTGCCATTATCTATTTAGAAACGTATTTTATTATAATATAATAGTCTGTCAGAAATATATAATCTTACTTTCATACCTTACATTAAATGGCAATCTATGTTATGTTAATGCACTGGAAATCTTCTCTAATATGTGGTGAACTTTTCTTAATTTTAACTTATGTCAACAAAATTAAATTGCAGGTGATAAAATTTAGCCTTAAAGTAAGATTTTGCTTTTTAGCATATGTGCTTAAAAATATTGCCACTCACTTTGGAAAAGTTTCATTTGTCATTTGCTAGAAAATTTTAATTTACATTTCCATTTATCATTATCGCAGACTAATAGCAGAAAAAATAAATAAAAATGAAAGAAAAGGCAAGGCTGAAATTATACAGTTGCCACAAGGCAAAGAAACGGCAGACTTCTGGAGAAGTATGGGTGAAACTCCTGATTATGTGGAATTCAAGGTATCAGCTTTAAACCCTGTGTCTGACTTTTTGTTGCGAATGTTAGATTGAAGATATCAACTTTTAACCCTGTGTCTGACTTTTTTTTGCGAATGTTAGATTGAAGGTATCAAACTTTATTCTTGATCTTGAGTTGTTTGATGTCACTGTTTAACCTTTGACCTCATGCTTATTTTGTGTGTAAACTTTTCTCATCTTATTTTATAATTTTACATTTGCAGAATTCTTTACTGTCTGACATTCCTATAGCCAATCCAAGACTTTACAGAGTAGGACTTGGTAAAGGATATTTGGAGCTTCCTCAGGGTAAGCTGACTTCTTTAACATTCCAAATATTACTCTACATCTAGCTATTGACAAATATTCAATAACGTTTTAACTGATATTGATTTGTGAAAGTAATACAAATGGATTTTGTATTACAGGAAATTTTGTACGCTTAAGAATTAAGTTAACATTGAATATTTTATATAAATAAATTTCATTACATTGAAAATTTTATATGAATGAATTTCATTGATTATTTATATGCATATTAAATTTTTTTTTTTTTTTAGTTCACATCCCCAAAAATCGACTAGTCAACACCTTGCTAGATACTAAATGTGTATATATACTAGATTGTATCACTGATGTCTTTGTGTGGTAAGTCCATTTTATCCACTATAGTTAGAAGTCATAATTTTATTTTACATGTAATGTAAACTACTTCTAACTAGGGCTGTCAATATTGTGGGAAAAATCTGCCTGGGCTAAACAAAGTCTTTTTAAGATAAAGGCTGGTAATCTTATGCTGACATGGTGGGACATATCTAGTTCATAGCTGACAACTGTTGTATAAATCAAAATTTCCTGGACTTGCCCCTGCTGAGTGGACTCATCCCCCAGCATTTATTTTTCTTAATATAATTAAAATCATTCAAAATCTTTTTTAAAAAAAAAACCCAACAATAGAAAACGTGTTTTTTTAAAGTATGGTATGGATAGGAATGGATAATGGGGTGATTTGGGGGGGGGGGGGGAATAAACAACATTGACTCGACTCAAACGATAACTCAAAGTTGTTCGGGTATATCATAGCCAAAGTCTTTTCCTGCCCTTCCTCATTCTTGATGTAGTGGCCTGTCTTACTTATTTGAACAATTTCAAAGAACCAAAAACTTTTTTGTGCAAAATTTTTTTTTCATGTTCCAAGAAAAAAAAGGTGTATCAAAATTAGGGCTGTTATCGATTAATTTAAATTTAATCGTTAACTTTTGAAAAATTACCGAATAATTAATCGATAATTTTGACTAAAGCTTAAAATAAGATAATGACGTCATTTAACTGAAAATTTCATAAAATGCCCGTTACTAAGGTATTTAATATAAAATTATAAGATTTTTAGGAGATAAGTTTAAATATAAGTACTTCAATTGAATGTCAATGAATTTTTATTTTGTTATTGTTAATTAAGTACAAGAACATTGTTTACTTTTCATAGCCTTCTCCTTATAAAAATTTCTTATTTTAAAGTTTACACTTTAAAAATCTTTTTTTTTTTAAATGGAGAAGTTTGTACGTAAAAAAGAATATTATTAATGTTAATAATTAATTATTTATTAATAAATCGAAAAAATTGTTTAAAATATTTTCTTTAATTATAATCGCTATTTTATCGATTAAAATAATTTTAATCGAGAAAACATTTTATCGATTAATTGAGAAATTAATTTTTAATTTCCGTAGCCCTAATTAAAATACATTGCAGTTTGTCGGGACTATGTTTTATTTCCAGTTGACAGTTATTTTTAAAAAAAAAAACATTTTCATGTTAAATGTATTTCACAGCATAAATTTCAAACCAATAGTTTTAATTTTATAAATTTTTGGCTGACCCAAATGTAAACACACAAGAGTCGCAGTTTGATCATCCTTGGTATAGACATTTCAACAACATTTTCACATGTACCTTGGTGCAATTGTGCTACTTGGGTAATTGCATGGCAACAGTACCTGGGTTCCCGTTTACCCGTTGACAGTCCAACTTTTGACAGCTGTTTTTTTAGTGTATTAAAAAGAAAATACCTCTAAGGGTATATTGCTAAAAAAAATTTCCTTTCGGTTTGAATATTGCCTAAGATTTAAAGTATTTTATTAAAATCCATCCATTTAGGATTGGGAAAAAATCGACAAGGTTGGTTAGAGCAGCAGCCCTGAAACTTGCTCAGGAACTCCATGACATGATTGACAGACCTGAATTCGTCACAATCTATCGATGTCTTGAAGGGTAAGAAACAAATGATGTATTTATGGTCTCATGAAAATTTTTTTCAGAAATGTGCTTGACAAAATCAGCAACTCAACATTTCATCTCTTCCCTATTTTGCTAGGACAGAGCCACAGATCTTCAAGACTAAATTTGTCGGCTGGGATGATGTTTTACCAGTAGACTACACACGATCTGTTGAATCTATAGCTAGGCGGGGAGCAGATATAAAGGTGTGTGGCTGAGACTAATGTGTGGATTTTTATCCCCCCCCCCTCCCCAAATCTTCTATAATTAAATCATAGGTACACTTTTCATAGATCTCATATATGAAAAATGATTTTATGAACAGGTAATCATGGAGAAGGACAAGATGCAGACCGATTTATCTGCACTATTCATGCCAAGACAACCTACAATGACAGAAGAAGAAGCTGTAAGAACCTTAATTTCAACCTTTTTTTAAAACTGTAGTTATATATACTTTTTATTTATTTGCCATGAGAGGCATTAAATTATGCTAACTTCACAAAGTTCAATTTTGTTCTCTGGAATTTTCAGGAGACACTCTCAGCAGACTGGAATGATGACCTTGATGGAAAGGAATCTTTTGTTCTAGAGGGCAAAAAATTTGTTAGACTTCCAGATGAAGAACTTGGTAGAAATTCTTGAGATAATTTTTATGTTTTTTTCTGTTTTTGAATAGAACTTTACATTTATTTTTATAAACAATGAAATAAGGGTTATTTCAATTTTTTAAAATTATATTTTCTTTTTGAAATTTTGTTATCTTAATTTTTTTATGCTTTTAAAAGTATTTTTCTCCTCCTTAACAGGCATTTTCCATTCAGAAGACTGTTATGTGTTCCTATGCAGATACTGGGTGCCCGTTGATCTACCTGAGGGAGAGGAGGAAATTGATGAGGAAGACTTGCCTGAAGATGAGTTCAAGTGCATTGTTTATTTCTGGCAAGGAAGAAATGCTTCCAACATGGGCTGGTTGACTTTTACCTTCAGGTATATAGAAACAAAGTTGCCTGCACAAAGTATAATATTAAACCAATTCAATCTTAATAATCATACATTTACTGTGTCAAATAATGTTGCTATGAACCAGCAGAACATTTGTAAATAAGAGGTATGGTTATTTAAATTTATAGCAACATAAAATATGTCGATTTTCATATAACAGCATTAAATATCTTAATGTAGCAACATAGAATGTTATATTATTTTCTGCAATTAGGTAGTCCAAACTGGCGAAAAAACGCGATTTGGGGTCATTTTTCATAGTTTTCAAAAAATAAATAAAAATACTTCTAAGAGTCTTACACAAATAAAATTAATATGTGAATAAACTTCAAATCTTTATCTACAGAAATATATATCTTTTGTATATGTAACTTGTGTCTATATGTGTTTTTAATGTGTTTAAAAAGTATCAGTTTTGACAAATTTTACGGCGTTTTTTCGCGTGAATTTTTACCATAGGTGTTTAAAACGCTGATCGCGTCGCGCCAATTTAAATTAGCGACGTAGTGTTAACATCAAATTAACGGGAAGACCCTACCCTTTCGTTTGATGTATAGAAAGTATATCTAACTTCATTATTTCATTTTAAAAATTCTGATTGAAAACTTAAAACGAAGAAAAAACAATGAAAATAACTAAGTTGTAATACTTTTCGCACACCGATAGAGAGATCATTATAATATTCAAATTACTGTTGTAAAATCAAATGAGTGGTAACTATTGGCACGAAGCGATCTTCTTTAGAAAAAGATAACCATTTTCAATTTTTCGTGTTTACTGGGACAACGCTGCGAGTCACTGCGAAGTTCTTTGACCACGGTCTTGTGGTTTTGTTAATAGGAATTACTCGTGTTTTGAGACGTCAATCAATACGTAAGTAATATATTTAAAGTTTTATTTACATTTAAACAAAAGATTTACACCTGTTTTAGTTTAGTTGATTTAGTTAATAAAAAGATATTATTATCTTAAGCAACACTGCTGGTCTCATCGCAGTAACATTATAATAATTGGACGAGTCTGGCACATAGGGTATGATTAGAGTTGGATGTATTTAATTTAGGACTGTCTATCGATAAAAAACATGGATAATCTTAGAAATGACTGCATGATACATACTCAAATGATGTTACATTTAATATTTGTTAACAAATTACGGCTGTAATAATTATTTACAATACGGGTTTCTGCATAAATTTGTGAATCGATTTCAAGATGGATTCCCGACGGAGTATGTTGGATCTGGCATTCTTTTCG
>MUZC01000397.1:220028-278023 GCA_002072015.1 Radix auricularia | reverse complement strand
CCCCCCCCCCCAAAAAAAATATGTTCCCCATTTTTCCTTAACAAAATTTATTTGCAGTGTATGTAAATTTTGTATTTTTCACCTAACATACTCAAGTAATATCTACCATTGAATCCATGAAAAAAAAATATATTGCATTATTTGTTTCTATTTATTTTAATGGCAAAATAGTTCTCTCATTTACTTAAAATTTTTCTGCTCCGAATATAGTCTTATTAAAACGAGAAGAAACTGTCAATAATTATACAGGTTTTTCACTTGTAATAAAAATAAAGGTCATGTTATTTTAAAGTATTTTTCTCAACTGTGATAGGCAGTTTAGTCTGCTGGGCTCTTTAGTTTTCTGTGGATACTTTTACCATAATTGTACATATATATTAACTCATCCTTAGCTTTTGTGGTGCATTTTTTGGTGCTAACTATATTTCTTATTAATAAAAAAATGTTGCTTTTTGTGATAAGGATTCAAAGCATGAGACATCTAAAGTTTTATCAAAACATTGTGGAATGTTCATTTCATCAAGCTTTTTTTCATTCTTTTTAAAACAATTGATTGTAATAAGTAATTAGGCAAGAAATTATTTTTATATACAGATTTTTCTTTAAAAAAATTATTTTTTAAAGTCATGGTAGCTAGATATTTGATACTTGGAGTTAATTTCCAAGTATGTTGTTGCTAATCAGAATTGTAGCAATGAAATTAGTAAAATGCTCATGTTATTTTTTAATAAGATAATAAAATATTTTGTAGATGACCAGTAGATGTTTTAAAAACAATTATGATGTTCCTTATATTTTCATAGCTAGAAATCTTTATCAGCAGGACAAAATAATTCAAAGAGTGTATAGTATTTAAAAGTTAAAGGCAATAAAAATTTTCTATTCACTTATTAACTAGTTTTTTTTTTGTACTGCTTATTTTTCATTTTTATAAAATCATGAGGAATTTTAAAATTGATATTGGTAAAAATTAGTTAAGTTTAAAAAAAAATAATTTAATAAGTATTAGATTGCTTTTAAAAATTCAATTATGTTTTTTAAAACAAATATCTATGCTTGCTGAAAAAATTTACATTTCTATGTCCTTACATAAAAATTAACTCTTTCACTGCACATCAATTTCAATAGAGTGAAAAGCAATGTATTTCTTAATATATTTTTTATTTTTATTATTTTTTATGTATAGACTTCCAATTTGAATATCACATTATTTAAAAATAAATTCCTAATTAATTGTTTAAATTGAAAGCAGTTGTATAAACTTATTAGGAGAGGGAAATAATGCATATTTATTTAAATTAATAGTTCAAAACCATTACCATTACCTGGCATAAAAATCACTCTATGTCATATTATTTTTTTTTAACCATTACAACTGTAAGTTTTGAAAAGGTTTTGCCCACCGAATGTGTATCTATGCTGCTCTCTTCCAGAGTTTGGTTGGCTCTAAAATAAATGTTTGGTCAATTTTAAATAAATTTTGATTGTTTTATTAAATGAAATTGTTTTTTATATTTACACTTGACAGCCACCAGAGGATAAATTAATAATGCATATTTTACCAGTGCTTGACTCTAACAAATTTTTCTTTCAAGTTCAGGGAATAATTAAATATAATTCACATCTGAATTGACTTGTTAAATTGAACAACTTTTGACTTGGCACTTTTTATTATTAACAGCTTAAGTTTCATAAAACCCTTAATTTAATTTACGTTTTTTATACACTTTTGAAACTTCAAAAACCAGATGTGGACTCGTAGAGTTAAAATGTACATTGCATAAAAGTGTTTCATTCAGAGACGTCTCTGCAGGGTTGCAGACCACACTGAGTGACACCATCACAGGGGGTGACACCATCACAGGGGGTGACACTATCACAGGGGGTGACACCAAAATGTAAAATTTTTCTGTCAATGATTCTATTTCACAAAAAGACAGGACAAAATGTTTTCACCTAGAAAAGAAGACAAAAGTGTGTGTGGGGGGGGGAGCTGTTGATCTCAACTCTGAAAGTGACACTTTGCTAGGGGAAGCGAATTCATCATTAATCAGATTATACCAGTGAAAATTTTAAAGACACTTGAGATTTTTATCAAAATTAAATAAAAACAATAAAGGAACTATCTTAACTTATGAGAACGTTTCTACATCCAAAATTTACAACTTATATTGGATATAAATTCTTCTCATGTTACAGAACTGAAACAGCTAGAGGCTTTAGTGGTATGAGAATGTTACACTGATCTTCTAGTAACTTGCATGATGTAAATTTGACATCCCCTCTTGTTGTATACCTGAGAGTAATGCACCCTATCAATGTCAAACATGAGCCGCGGCCACAGTATGCCCCGAGCGGCACTTTTAATAGCGGCAGCAGATTCCTTATTGTTTATTATTAATTAGCTTCTAAAAAATTAAAATAAAGTTTAATAAAATAAAAGATTGGCCAAGGTATAAAATTTAAAATAAATGAAGGAAATATACTAAATTACGTGAAAGTTTCTAATGCCAAAACTTTAATTAAACTTAAGTCTTCAGATACTACTGCTACTGTATACTGAAAAGCCTAGAGACTGAACTAGTATAAGATCATAACACTGATGTTCTGGTACCTGCAATTGATTCAAATTTGACAGCTACTCAACTTTTAAAAGCGAAAACTGCTGTATCCGTTAAATTCCAAAAACACCAATTCATTTTCCACAACATACCTTGACTTAACTGATAAAAGTTTTATATGTACAGATGAAAATTTGCGCATACTTAAAGTTAAAGTGCAGCGACATTGAGAGAGGTCCAACATATAAACATTAACTTTTACTAACTAGACACGGAACTCACACCAAAATACAGATGAGAAGGACAACGCGAAAATGATTTAAACGTGTGTAACTAATGGAGGAAAATGTTTTGCATACTTAATTGACTTATTCTCGTAAAGCACAAATATTTTAAATTTGATTTATTTGTGTGCGTGTGCGTGCATACGTGTCTATCTGTGTGTTTGATTCTAGGCCCATATTGATTGCAGCTATAGCTACTTTGCCTATTGAGTACTGCATGCCTGACTACATTGATCATTGATATGTTACTGTCAAAGCCCGAAATCGGACACTTCGCGAAGTGACCAATGTTGTTGTAAATTGTACGGCTGAAGTCCGAAATTCGGGCTTTGGCCGGCCAGATCGCGAAATGGCCTGAGTCGCAGAGGCGCCACCTGGGGCGGCCCGCCCCCACCGCACTCCCTAGTGACGCCACTGCTGGGTCGATTGACCAAAGTAAGAAGAAAGTAGTCATGAGCAAGTTTTTGTTGACCAAAATGATTTAATACTTGACTTTGATTATTAATTACAAGTGCTAAAAATCATTCATGATAGTGAAGCTTATAAAGTATAGTAAAGTATCTCTTTCTGTAATAATTTATGACAATAAGATGAACTTTTACGTCATTTTGAATTACATGTACACAACTGTTTGTTCTTAATACATTTGCTGCGAATCGTTGCGCATTTATATAAACTGAAATAGCATGGCCGCCGGTTTGTGATTTGAAAACGCGACGGTTTGTGATTTGTAATGATTTTCTACCGTGCTTGTGATTGTGGATTCCAGTGTGACCAGTTTGTCGAATTTGCCCCCAGTTCACGAAATGGCCGAACTTCAGGCTTCAGTGGTAACAGATACATTAAAGATTATTCAGTGAGGCAAAGCACAAAATGTCAATAATAGTTTTTTTTAATAAAAGCTTTCATATTTTTCTCTAACATATAAATGAATTGAGTCCTTATTTAATTTCCAATCAACTTATCTTTTCTTTACAGCATCAAAATAATTTTTCAGTGTTTGTACGTGTGTGTGTGTGGGGGGGGGGGTGTCAAAGGTGGGTTCTGCCCCGGGCGGCGCATACTCACGTTACGCCACTGGTCTACAACCCATTGTTTAGTTTATGTGTGTGGTTTTGTGCATGTGAATGCTTTTATGTGTGCTGTGTTTGAAAAATAGGCTGTTTCGCCATTCCTCTTTCATGATCCTAAATCAACAGCTTTAAAAAAGAAAGAAATCCGTTTCTCCTTTGCATTATTCAGAAAATTTTAGATGGAAGAAAAGACCCGAAAATGAAATACATGTACAATTTTCTTATTTAAAATATGTTAACATTTCTTTTATTAGTTACCACGTAGATTCTGGTAATTAAAAACACGGGTATTAGACTCGAATGAGTATAAAAAATAATACAATTTTGGACAAAATGAATTTTAATTAGTTTTAATTAATCTTTATATTTAAAATGTTTCAAAGATTTATTAATCGGATGTCAGCGATAACCTAACAAAATGTGTCATTGTTATTTGGGTTTGTTATTCAGACGTCAAATGTGTTATTAGTCGCCCCCCCCCCCAGGCCGGTACGTGACGTTATTTATGGACGGGCCCCTAAAAGGGCGGCAAATCGGAGACCGCCCCGGGTGGCAAAAGTTCGAGCTAAGCCACTGGACCCATCCACCAAAGAAAACATTGGAGCAAGATCAATTTAAAAAAAGAGCTGCCAGATTCATTAGTGGAGAATATTCAAGATTGTCAAGAGTAACACAATTAGTACTAGTTAAATCATGAATATTGAAACAATAAGAGTATAGAAGAGCAAAGTCGTAATAATACACGATAGCGCATATATTATGATATATGTGCGTGCGTGCGTGCGTGCGTGCGTGCGTGCGTGTGTGTGTGTGTGTGTGTGTGTGTGTGTGTGTGTGGGTGTGTTGTGTGTGTGTGTAAACTGTGTTGTGTGTGTGAGTGAGTGAGTGTGTAAATAATAAGATACTATTAATTTTGAGAAGAGTTGGGAGGACAACATCAAAGAGTGGACCGGCCTTTCATTTAGCGATTCCCAGAAGGCAGCTCAGAACCGTGACACTTGGCATGAGTTAGTGCGCAGCTCAAAATGGTGCCCCAACGACCCAGCGTCGGGTTAAGGGATAGTTCAAGTTCAAGTTCATTAATCAATAGTGGAACTGAAACAAATTAATAAAAGCTGGCTAAAAATTAAAATGATAATAGTAGTATCAATGAATCAATGCAATAGTGGGCAATGGCAATAGCCTATTGAATAGGCTTGAAAATGATACTTGATACTATGATTATGATACTTAAATAATACATATTTACTTAGTTAACATTAACTATTAACATAGTGATAGTGACTGAAAAATGTGTATTAAAGTTCAAGTTTTAAGTGTATTAGTATTAGACTAATTAAAATTATTAGTATTAGTTAGTAATTAGTACTTTCAAGTTATTAAGTTAGTATTTAGTATAGTATAAGCATTTCGATCTTTTTTTCCAAACTTAAATATTTAATCACTTTGCAAGCATGAACGTCTTTTTTATATATCATAATTTATATAATTTATATATTAAACTTTAACGATATACCGATTATTTATTTATTATTTTATTACTCAATTATCTTTTTGTATCTACCGGGTACAAATGATGTGAAGTAGTGAAACCATGGAATCAGAGTAAAGAAAAGGGAACATTCATTTGACATGCGAAACTATTTTGATAAATAACTTCAAACATTTGAGACAAAAATTTATTTTACTTTACAGGCTTTTAAAAAAAAAAATCCAGAAATATTATTTATTTAAATTATAAGGCTGCGTTTTTAATTAATTAGTTCGAAACTATTTTCTTTCCTCCTGCCATTGCCGTTTGATGACGCCTTCTTTAGAAATAATGGCTACCTTTATTATGCTCAACTAATTTAACGGTTAAAAATATCCATACTATTAAAATACTTCCAGAAACTGTAACATTACACGAATGACTAAATACGTTGATTACGGGGAGGGGAACTGTAAGTCAGACCGGCAACTATCATCGTCTTATAGAGACTCAAGAAGGACAAATAGTAGTGATGCTGGTCATTTCGGTGGATTCAGAGTTTATGTTGGTGATATTGGTCAACGCATCGGGAGAACTGATTTAGAAAGAGAGTTCGGGCAATATGGTCCTGTAACAGACGTTTGGATGGGAAGAAAACGGGAACCGTATGTATCTTATTATAATTTTTTAACATTAAATTACAGACATTCTGATTCTGTGTAGTGCAGTGTAGTAGATTCTTGCTTCCTAACTTCTATTTCTATGAAACAAAGAAAGAGACAGACTATAACTATAAATAATATGACTATACTATAAGTACTTAGTACTATACTATAACCTGCTGAAGCCTACTGGCCTGTTGGCAAGTGAAAGTGACACGGACACATTGCCCAGTCGCCCTTGTTTCTCGAACTAGGCAACTACGTACTCTTTTGGAACTGGGTGGATTCAGTGGTTACAGACTCAGAACATGTGTTCTGAATAATAACCCCACCCCCTTGTGGAGGCTGGAAACCAAAACTGATTGGTCGAATGGAATTTGGCCGGGAACTAAGAATTAATTCAATAAAGAGATTTCGACTTAGATTAGCTCTTAATAAGCCATAAGGTTTTCGGAAAACTTCAGCCTCAGTCCCGTGCCGTAAGAATTTCCAGAATTGCAATCAACTGGTTATGAAATTTTTAAAAATTTCATAATAAATTATTGTCATACTGATACTGACTTCATTTTTTAGGCTAAGATTGGTTATTTTACACATCCAAAAGACTGTCTTGAATTAAATAATATATTTACCTGTAGTTTAGTACTATTATTTTTATAATAAAGTATTGGAAAATTGCATCTCCAAAAAATAAAAACTGTAAAAGCTACCAAAATATTTCGCAAATCGAGCTAGCGGGCCATTGCCGGAAGTCGAATACATCATTTTTCAAGCATTGAAGAGTTATTACTTTCAATGATCTCATTTCTAATGAGAGTGCTGTCTAGGGACGCTTTACAACGCTTTTGTAATAGCGGTCAGGAGCGCATTACAACACTTTAACACATTAAGAGTTAGTAGATAGATAACATGTAAACAGGGTATGAGTATGAGTGAACCTGACAGGACATATCAAAATAAGAATGTTTCTGCAAAGAGCCTTCCTCAACAATGAAAAAATAGTACACAAATAAAAAGAATATAAAGAAATAAAAACTTAGCTGCGGTAAGAGTGAAAGCCAAAGAGACAATGTTTTTCTGGCTTAACTACTGTATAATAACCGTTTATTGCCCTCTTTTGCGCCTTTGGATTTCACTGCAGCTAAGTTTTTATTTTTTATTATTTGTTTTATTTGTGTACTATTTGTTCATCGTTGAGGAAATCTCTTTGTCCTGTCAGGCTCACTCATAACCTGTTTATATTTTATGCATCTACTTATCTATAATCCCGATTGCAGTCTCACTCACATTTTTTTCATCTTAGGGAAGTTCGACTTAGTGAGATCTGACTGTATGTTACCATATATCATATATTATGTATCTATCATCCTGCATTTTTGTGTGCTGATTTTTTCAACCGCAACTAAAGACTCAATAAAATAAATATACCCACACTATTCAGGGGCAACTAAGTAACTCATTAAGGCACTTTTACCACACATTGTCAGACATGTAACATATGAATATGATAATATTGATGTAGTATGATTTAGAATAAAGTGCTATTATAAAGACTCCTTTTCTATTATTTTAAGTATTGAGTATGGTATAGTCTACTATTATTGGTATAAGTTATAAGACTATAGGAACATTGAGGAATTATTTATATAATATAAAGTGATTGTAAAAGTCATGACATAGTGAGTCAATAGTCATAGTCATAATATCATATTCATAATGAATATTTGAATTACTGACAGTAAATAGTTAAGAAAAAGTAGTAGGCTTAAACCTAAGATTTAGTTAAGTCAAGGAAATTGAAAATGATGGCTAAAAATTGCTATGTATGAATGTATGTAATACTATGTAATGAAGATAACATCTTAGAATACTCTGCTGATTAGTATCTACCTAACATGGACAGAAATGGTTGTTTGAGTTGAGAAGTCACACAAACTTTTAAATTAAGTACTTAACTCAGGAGTTTCACAAGGATCTGTGCTAGGTCCCTTACTCTTTTTAATTTATACAAATGATTTACCCAACATCTCAACAGGAACAAAAGTTAGCTTATTTGCTTGAGATTGTATGATCTATAGAACAATTAAATCAGAACAAGAAAGCAAAATTTACAAAAGTAGGGCTGCGGTAATTAACGATTAATTTATAGATTAATTGGTAAAAACTTTTATCGATTAAAATAATTTTAATAGATAAAATAGCGATTAGAATTAAAGAAAATATTTTAAACAATTTTCTCCATTTATAAATAAATAATTAGTAATTAATAATAGTTTATTTTTTACTTACAAACTTCAAAATTAAAAAAAAAGATTTTTAACATGTAAACTTTTAAATCAGCTGTTTTTATTAGGAAAATGAAAAAAAACAAACAATGGTTTTACTTAATTAACAATACCAAAATTTAAATTCATTGACATTATATTAAACTATTTGTATAGAAATATATCTCCTAAAAACATTTTTTAAAAATTTGAATACTTAAGTTATGGTTATTTTTAAAAATGCCCAAAATGGGCACATAATGGGAAGGAAAACAAATAGTGAAAAAAGTAATTATGACGTCTTAGAAAAAAGTTAACAAGTTTTGAACCACTTGGGATAAAGAGATGATCTTTATGTTTTTGTTAATCATAAAGCAAATGCTATACATCTGTATTACTTTAATATTTTAAAATTTAATTTGAAATTTCCATCCAAGTGCCAAAACTTTAATGTTAATGTTAAACTTTAATTTAACTTATTTTTATTGCTAACCAATGTTTTAAAAATTTATACTGATTTAAAAAATAAATTATAGTTAAATAAAACTTAATAAAAGAAAAAATGTCAATTGCCTGTTTTTGTTACTTTCCTTTGAAATTTTCTAATTAATGACGTCATTCATCTTATTTTTTACTTTAATAAAAAATATCTATTAATTATTAGGTAATTTTTCAAAAGTTAACGATTAAATTTAAATTAATCGTTATCAGCCCTAATAAAAAGACTTAGATGAATTAATAAAATGGGAAACTAATTAGAGTATGTCTTTCCACCCAGAAAAGTGTCAAATGCTAAGAGTAACAAAATATTTCATGCATGGAAAAGAACTAACCCAAACTAAATATAAACATACTTAGGTGTCATAATAAATGAGAAACCATCATAGAATCCTCATGTCTTATCTTATCTGTTACAGACGCTCCTTCTATATAGAAGATTATTGCGACAATGAAGTTATTAAAAAGCTAACAAAACCTTAGGCTTTATAAAAAGAAACGTTTAAAAATGTAATAAAGATATAAAACTAAAATGCTACCTCACCCTGACGAGACCTTTACTAGAATATGCATCTTCTTTATGGGACCCAACCACCAAAGAAAACATTGATAATTTAGAACAAATTCAAAAAAAGAGCTGCAAGATTCATTACTGGAGAATATTCAGAACTGACAAGACTAACACCATTAGTTAAATCATTAAACCTTGAAACACTAGAGTATAGAAGAACCAAGAGTAAAGTATTAATTAAACATTAAGCAATTAATTCTAATTTAGAAATACAACACAAATATAACTTAATACAACCCTAAGGATAAAAACACCTTTCTTATTCCGTATGCAAGAACAAACACATATAAGTTTTTTGTTCTTCCCCTTTGGAATTCGGGCGTGGAATGGGTTGCCTGAAAAAACAAGGAAAGCCAACACTTTATCAACATTTAAAACTTAAATAAGACTGCAGGACTAAACACAAACCATAGATAAGGGTAGTACACAATAATCTTCTGTATAGAAGTCACATCTGTAACAGAAGTAAGAAGCTATTCTAGGGTTACACAATTTAAAACTGGAATTATAACAATAACTATTTACATATTAAAATATTTTAAGCAATAACCTGGATTTATACTGCTGATTTATAAAAAAAATAGAAGTGTGTCACGAGTAAAAAAATTTGTAAAATCCACAAATGAGTAAAGTAACAGTTTTATTAAGTTTAAAAACCTGAAATGTATATAAAGCAAAATGTTTCCACTATTTTAGCTTTTAATTATTATTTATAGGACTTCTCAGAATTATGCCTTTGTTGTCTATCGATACCCAGAAGATGCAGATGAAGCTGTTAGAGATAGAAATGGGAGGTAAGTTAGTAAGATGCATATCTTTTTCCATTATAAAACCCTTTATAAAACTGAAGTAATTAATTATTTCATGGCAATTTTTTGAAAATCAAAATTGTTTTCATTGATTATAATTTAAACCTTATAAGTGGAACAAATTTTCTGGATCAAAAATAAAATTTATACTAACTAGTTCCGACACTTATACTTATACAACAACAAGAACAGATTATGATTAAATTGTCAATGATATGACAGTATGCACTTGTGTTAGGCAAGGTGAGTATTTCACTTATAATTATAGTAGGGGAGAGTAGCTGGAATGAAATAATAATAAAGAAAGAAGATAATTTATAATTCTCATTGATATTAGCTCTTACATGACTTAAACTTTTCTACGAAGATTTTTGCCTTAGAAAGTGTGAAGGTACATTTTGTTTTGGCATTGGCCAATTTGGCATAATGACATTATCTATATCTATATGATGTTAAGTACCTGAATAGTAAATTGAATATTTACTGATGCTACAATGTGTAGCAACTGAAATTTTCTCACAGTAGTAACTACGATACAAGTATGTGAATTGATAAATCATGATTCCTGCTTAGCTGCATCACTTGATACATTTCAGTGACATACCAAACCCAAATACTGATTTGAATGGTCTTATGATTGAAACATTAGAATTTTAGATTCTTTTTTGCGCAGGTTTTTACTGTGAAAAAATAAATATGCTAATGTATTTTTTCACAATAAAAATCTGTTCAAATACGTGTAGTCTGTTATAATCAGAAAGTGTTAAGAAAAAAACCCACCCAAAAAACAACCTCTAATGGCATAGATAAACCTTATTAATTGATACAATTGAGTAGAATGCATTGTTATATAATATGCATTAATAAAATTATTCTTAAAATGTTAACATTTTTATAAAAACATTTATTTAAAAATAAAAATCAGAAAAGTTTGTGGTCGCCAAGTACGGGTAGAACATGCTAAACCTGTAAATAGTAACCCCCGTCGTCACAGAGGAAGCTGGGATTATAGAGGAAGAGGAGATAATAATTCTTCAAGGGGAGGAGGCCAGCAGCGTCGCAGGTCACGAGAGAGATACAACTCAAATAGAAGGTGTGTATTTAAGATGTGTTAAACATTTTGTGCTTGTTTTTTTATTTTTTTTATTCATTTGACGTTTTGTTATTGATTTTATTTTACTTTTTATTTTATTGTGCTAAATGACAAAAATAAAATCCCCTAAATTACAAACTCTGTATTATTAGCCAATCTACATTGTTGTATAGCACATTTTGTTGTATATCTTAATATAAATGGGAGCCAATGGAAAGTAATCATTTATGTTTCATTCATATGATAAGGATTTTTAGCTATTTTTCTCTCTTACTTTAAACTTTTCTTTCTAAATGATCCTAAGTTAACAGTATGTTTAATAACAAAATTCTGTTCAAGTTTTAATTCTTGGAGATCACATATGAAACTAAGTAGTACTAGAATATTTGATCAGAGAATCATAAACATTCCAGTGATTACTTTGCATGGTTTTCTTCTTATTTTATTTTGAAGTTATAGAGAATTGCAGGAAATACTTTCAGATTAGTCAAGTCTTTTTGCTATGATATGAATGTGATTTTTCATTTCAATTTCAATACATATACAAAATAATAATTTTGAAGGTAATTTATTACAAATTCATTGACCAAGATTATAATTTACTTCATGTCATTGTTGGATGTGGTGTTTCTAAATAGGTTTAAGCATAATTTTAAGGTGTTTTATTGGTGATACTTAAAATTTTATAACTTATCTTTGGTCTCAGTAATTTAATTTGTTGTCCTGCCACATTTATTCAAGGGGGCATCCATTCTGGCCCATTGTTTACATCAGCCTGCTGCTGCCTAGAAGTCCAGAGAGGTTGTTGGATCGTATCGTTAGCACCCATACTTTGATTACGAGCTAGCAGAAAGTTATCGATTGAGATCCTGTTTCCCTTGCTGAGTGGTCGTTAGGTCCCCCAAAACAGCCGTATCGTTGGCACTGCTTCCTAAACTACCGATAGGTAGAATCGATCAAGAAAGGTGTCCGTCACGATGTTCTAGTTCCGAGTCGATGGCTTAATTACAGATGATGGGCAAGTTGGACGAGCGTTATCAATCCACTTCCAGATGTGGTCAAAGATCATTTTGCTCTCCTCCGGGCTTAGGACTGTTGGCTGTATAAGCAAGACAGAACCTAATGTCCAGTCCAGGCACAAAGTGTTCTCCACGGTCGTAATTTCCTACAGGGCATTCAGTTCTCCTGAAGTTAAAAACAAAGTCATGGGGTAATGTGTATGAAATTGTTGGGTAATATAACCCTGTATAGCTCTTGTGTAAGATTTCTGTTCTATATGCTCATTTGAATTTTTATTCTGTCTTAAGTGTATCTAGACATGATGTATCTGTCAGACTCTTGAACATAAAAAAATGTTTTTTTTTTAATAAAAATTATTTAAAAAGTATTCAGTTTAATACCAAAAAAAAAAAATAATGAAGTTTCTGGTAATCATAAAAATTCTTTTCACTTGTAATAATTTTTATTAATGATTATGAAATGTCATAATTTTACTATTCATTTAAAAAATCTTTCATTTTTTGGCTTATTTTTGTGTGATTTCAATTTATTTTCTAATCTGAATCCAATTATAATTAAAAATAATTTAATTTTAGATCATTTGTAATCTAAAAATATTATAATTCAAAAGTTACTGCATTACTCACAACAAAAAAAAAAAAATGCACAGAAAACTTGCAAATTGACTATACAAATGTTTATAGTTTAAATTTACCAACAGCATATCAAAATTGATTTATTTGAGTAAAACTTACTTTTAAGATTTCAATTGGCAAGAAAATGTATATTAATATTAATTTAATTTTTGTGTTCCCTTCCTCAGATCAAGATCTCTTAGTCCAGTGAGGACCAGCAGAGGGCAACAATCTCCAGGTTCAAACAGGCATGGCTATCATTTCTCTTGTAGATTACTAAGTATATATTTCTAAAACAAACTAACATCACCTTTTTCAATTGAAAAGCTGAAAGGATTTTAGTTAATTATATTTATAAACATTCTTTACATTATAACAAACACTAGCTTTCATTGTTTTAGTTGCAATGATTATTGTAATGTTAGAATAACATAACTATTTAATTAAATACTATTGAACCAAATAATCTTGTTTTTTTGTCTGATCAGAAATGACAGTTTCAGTGATTCTTCACCAAAAAAATCTCTAAAGCGGTCAGCCTCTAGCTCACCTGATCCTAAACTTAAGTATGTTTGTTCTTTGTTAATTACAGAACTCATAAGGGATTTTGAGTTTAAACACTCAGAATTACTAAAAATACTAAGAAGTACTCCTGCATCAAGATATATATCTGTAGCGATATTTAGTTTTTAAAAGAAAACATCTGATGATACTAAGATGAAAAACAAACAAACAGAACAGTGCCGCTTCATGACAAGATAACTGGTGCAATTAACAAGAGACTTGCTTAGTTTTCTAAAAATATTTTTTCTTTTTATTTCTCGAGTGCCGGTGATCATGTTTTGATCATTCTTGATGTTTAAATCAGAGTTATGTTCATTTAATTATTTGATTTGTTGGACATATAATCCTTATTTTTTTTCTTACATCCAAGAAAATCAAAGAAATCCAAAAGGGAAATATCAGCTTCCCCCTCACCAACCCGACAGAACAAGCAGATCCAGGACTCCGATTCGGGAAGCCTCTCCTCTACTCCACCCCCAAAAAAGAAGAAAAAGAAGTCAAAGCAGCGAGGACAGTCTTCATCTCAGAGCCCACAAGCCAGTGATGAATATGACGCAAGGCAGTACCAAAAGTCTCAGGTTTGTTCAAATGTTCAGAAAAACATTTTTCTCAATTTAGATAAACAGCAACATTTAAATAACTTTTTATTGAATATATATTGAACTTGTTCAACTTATTTTATTCAGGATGGCAGAGGAGACGGGAGGAAAATAAGACCCAGGAAGAACAAAAGTAAAAATATTTACAATGAAAATGATGGCTACAGTAGCGATGATAATTAAAAAAATTCTCAACTGCTATATTTTATTGGTATTTTTGTGCACAATGTCTTTTAACAAATGTAATAAATATTTTCTCCAAAATTAATGTGACTATTTTATTAAACTTTAACTATAAAAATAGGGCCATGAATATTTATAGAATTGACTGTCACATCTGAAAGAATCTCATAAATGAACTAAATCATTAGTGTTTACTTGTAAATGTGATCCATATTATATTGCTTCTTGCCAATGTAAACATTTGTCATGTTGCAAAATACTTGCAATTCATCAAACACAAATTTTTGTTGTTTCTGTATACATTTAAAAGAAAGGTTTCACTAAAATTGTTAAATTAAGATGTGGCCATCAAACTATAAGGCTTATCAGATTAAATTTCTCCTTGCTTTAACTTCTGCTTTGAATAAGCACATTGATGTTATTGAATGCTACCACTACCGCTGGAAATACAGGAGATGAAATTAATAGAGCAAACACATACTTGGTGTTATCTCTATTTATTGCGATGTTGTAACTAATGAAAGGTCTGACTGTCATGCATGTATATATTTTTTCACTTTATATACTTCTAAAACTTTGAGATAAATGTGTCACACAGTTTTTACTGGTTAAGTAGATATTTGTTAAAGTTTAAAGGTAATTTATAAATATATATATTCTCGTAAACATGACATTAATTAGGGTCTAGTTAGTCATAACATATTGGCAAAGAGGTGGGAAAACTTTTTTGTGAAGTGCCCCAGCCCCTCTCACTTTACACATGTATTGGTTCATTATTTAAAAATAAGCAACACTTAAAAAAAAATTGGCTGTGAAAATTATTATGGTTGATGAAATTTTAACACTACCAATGTTTTTTTTTTATACCAAGAACAATCATAATTAAGACAGGACCCAGATCTGTTTAGCCCAAGGGCTGCAAGTTGCCCACTGTCAGTTTAGACAGCTCACTGACTGACATGTATGGTAAACATTAATTCAAGGTGTGCCTCTAGTATCAAAAATCTTTCTCATATAAATATTATATATACATCAGTAAAGCATGTAAATAGAAATTGAAGTTAACTTGTAATGAAAGTTTTAACCATTTGTAGATTCTTTGAAATGTATTTAGCTAAAAGTTATAACACCTTCAGTTGTTTTATGTTATGCTGGAGCCAAGTTTGTATATTTGGATGGTAGACCCAGGCTCTTGTTATACACACATGGAAACTGGAATGTTGCCTAATTGCGAGTATGGAAATGTTTGGCATATTTGCTTGAAAATTCAAGTCTTTATTGCATGTGATTTTCTTCTCTTTATATTTAAGTATGTCTTGTTAAATGCACTGCATTATTGTCTACAAATGTTTATTGATTTTAAAAATTAAAATGATCAATTTTATTTTGCTTTAAAATAATTGTAATTGTCAGTGTTGCTTCATTCAATTTGTAAATGGAATTATAATAGTGTTACTGTTAAAAGAATGTGAAATAAGGCTATTGACTTATGTTGTCATTTTGCTACTGTTTCCTGCTTTATTGATCAATCAAAATTAATGAACAATCGGAGCAATTTAGGAAATATTAATTTACAATCAAGACTATTAAGTATATAAAATGACTAATAATAATACTAGAAAAATTTAGCACATTAAATAAATTTGAAAAACAAACGTGCTAATTCTTCAGTATATATTTTTTATATATAATACATATTTAATACAAATTAATGGCATCTAAATTAAGATGCAGTTTGGCAGGTAAAAAGAATCATCAAACCAGAGCCTCAGACAAATACTTGTATGAGATAGATGCAATATACACAAAAGGCTTTCTTTTAAAATGTGATAAAAGACATCGCATGAAGACAGTTTTCAGGAATATTCCCTGTGGTAGAAAACTTTTGACTGCAAATGTTAAAAATATCTTTCAAAGATATTTATGTTCTTACAACACTGAACATCCATGAAAAGGTTTTGTGAGTTAAATTTTGTTACACTTTACACTTAATCTGAGCAGATTTGTTGATATGTATTTCTCTAGGTACATTAATTTAGTATTATTTTGAAAGGGAAGTCAAGCCTATAAACCTAATGTAATGTAAGTTTAAAGACTTCCTAAATAAATTGAAAACTTATCTAACAAAGAAAGAGCACCTCCACCAAAAGCTGGATGTCAATTAGGATGATTCCTGACTAGATTATCAATTGCCATATACATATGTAAAAATCATGCGAGAAGACTATCAAATTCATTCTTATTTACTTTAGTCTATGCATACAAATCAACGTTTTCAGAAAGCCTTTAAAAAAAAATTCCTTTACATAGTGAAAGAAGATTGGAAAAATCTATTAGATTGACAATATCTTTAGTTTTAACTTATGAAGTGGCAACTGTTGAAATTTTAAAGTATTCTGATTTGTTAAACATGCATCTTTAATTATATGTCTTGAATTCAATTCGAAATTTGTTGAAGTTGAAGCATAAAAATTTGACTACTTGTATTATTAGGCTAAATCCCCAAATAGTGATTGAGCAATTTTATGTTTCTTATATCCTTGGAAACAAAGAGATCATAATCAAAATGCAATCACAGGAAAAATAAATTAACACCATAATAATATTATTTACAGGAATTAAAAGACATGTATTAAATATGTAGGTTTGTAAAGCCTCTGTCAAACAATTTTTATTAACCGACATCTAGCAAAAAAATTGTTTAAACTATTCTGAAATAACTCTTTTGCTCTTAACTTTGCAGAGTTTAAGCCATCAGTTAGGAAAAGAAAATATTTGATTCACAGCAGCACAACCTTGGAATAAATTTATATTTTGTTTTTTGGAACAAACATCTTTAAGTTAAATATTATTCTGCCCACGAACTGTAAAATAAATTCGATAAAGGATGTAATTTCCAAAAATAATATAATAAAAATATTTAATGAAAATTACCGTATAATCAAAGAAATTTTGTAAAATTATTTACATCCTCATTTTAAAATTAGTTTAGTTTTAAAAAATAAAACCTGTCATTCTGATTGAATCAGACACTTGTCAAGCTCAAATATTTTTTTTTTAAAAATTCAAATACACTTTTCTTAGAAATTTAGTCAAAGACTTCTTTGGAAAAAATTAAATTAAAATGAGCATGAGTTGCATTGTTAGTATTTGTGCTGAAAATCTCATCAAATACAGAAATCCTTTTTTAATAAAAATATAATATATCTCTAATGAAATTTAGCACTAAAACATGCTAAATAAGATATTTTTATTTGTATAAGTTACAGTAATAACTTTTGATATTACACACACAAGATTTGAAAAATTTTGTCATCAAATTGATAACAAACTTACACTTACATGTTAGTTTGAACAAGCAGTTTCCAAACTTTTTAAAAAGCCTTCGGACTATAATTTGGTTTGTAGTAATTTGTAGGCCCCATAGTGAAACTGCTAAAAATATTTTATGTTGATTATATGTTTCTATTAAGCACTTGTGACACCACTTGGCTAAAAAACATGTAAACTAATAAAATAAAAACATGTTCCTTGTGTTAAAATAAAGGAATTAGAAAATAACATCTAGCACCAGCTTTTAGATTTAGGTTTCAGTGGTCCATTCTTGGCTGAACACATTTTCCTCAAATATCTTTGATAAAGTTACAGCAGACACTAGACTTTCAAACTAGACTATAAAACAGCCATGACTTCAAACTCTCCATTGACACTAGACTATAAAACACCCATGACTTCAAACTCTCCATTGACACTAGACTATAAGACACCCATGACTTCAAACACTCCATTGACACTAGACTATAAGACACCCATGACTTCAAACTCTCCATTGACACTAGACTATAAGACACCCATGACTTCAAACTCTCCATTGACACCATATTTCTTGGACAACTGTTCCTCCTCAAATCTGTGTAGATCATTTGGGGGTCTGTTCTTCCACAAGTCAACTGATCGGGGGCGTTCACTTCGCTTAGATTTACCAGCTTGAGATTTCTGGTTGTTGAGCATTGCATTAGGGTGGAGTGGGACCCGTGTGGGACGGTTCTGATCTGTGTACATGACACCAGTGACAGTGTTGTTGTTATATACATCAGGGTGTGGAATAATATTGGCACCCGGCTGATACTGATAAGAATGTATGAAATTGGGTTGAAGCTGCTGGCTGTGATAGTAGGGGTACAGAGAGGTTTGAGCTTGATGAGACATTGGAGGGGGGTTGTACGATTTGATGGAGTTGGCAGAATGACTTTGTTTGACTTTGAATACAGGTCTGGAGGGGATATTCTGATGCTGGGTTTCTGCCTCAGGGAACACAGATTTCACAGCCGTGTAATCTTCATGAGTAGAGCCACTGTGATTGTCGCTACCAGAGGCCATGATAGCATCACCGCATGTGTGTTGACCATTGCTCAAGTTTGTCTCAGACGCGTTGTTCTGTTGGGCGTGGCCATCACTACTGTTTTCCTCATGGTTCTGGCCTTCACTGTTGTCGCTGGCAGAGCGGGACTGACCCGAGCTCTGAGTTCTCTTGTCTGCCTCTGGATTTCTCGGAGAGCTAAACCCGCTGTCTGAAACAACAACATCTGGGCCCATATTTGCTGCAGCCACTTCCTGCCTCTTCATAACTTGAACATTACCCCCAACATCCGGGTAAATCTCAGCTGCCTCAGAAAGCTTGTTTTCCAGATCATTTCTCTCATCATTATCAGATTGACTTTCATCATTGGTCTCAACCCCATCATTTATTTCAACCACTGGCTCCTCCCCTTGATTCATCTCATTTCTACCATTAGCTTCCATATGTTTGTAATCTGTGGTCTCATGAGTGGCCACCAGCTCTATAACTCCAGCGGAACATCCAGAAATGTCTCGAGTGGATGCAGAACCAATATCCACAACTGAATCTAGTTTGCCAGGCTGCTCATCCATTGAGGGAGCTGTAAAATTGATATCTGCTCTAAATGTCATAATCCTACCAGCAGGGATTGCTAGTCGGCTGTCATCGTAAAAGGCACTTTGAAGTGAGTTCTGAGGTATGGGCATATCAGAAGTCTCAATGTTGGAATTAGTCAACGTGTGATACACAACAGAGGGGCCCCCAACCATGTCTGTCAGATTACTTCCATACACAACAGAGTTGTATGCTGTATTGGTAACATCACTCTGGTAAACTGAACTCATGGCTGGCTCTGTCAAGTATGGGGGATTCTCATTTTCCTCAAAATGTACCCGGTAAGGATTCACTTGGTTTTTAATGTTTTGGTGCACATTATTTGTATTAGACAATTGTGTGTTCTCATACAACGGAGCACCTGTCCTCTTAGCTTGCTCTTCTGTCACACCTAGACCAACACAATTAACGCCGCTATCTCTTGACTGCAGGGTGGAAGAATTTTTATTGGGCAGTCGGCCCTTGTATTCGTAACTAATATCATCCCCTTGACCATAGTAGCTGTACATTCTTTGTGCTCGTCGCCGAGATCTATGGGATTTTCTTTTATGGGGCTGATTGGGCGGCCCATAGATTCTATCCCTGGCTTCATGACCCTCAACTCGATAAGTCGTGCGGTCATTTTGTCCATCATAACGAGGTGTAGAGTGAAGGGGGCCTAATTTAGGCTGCTCTATAAGTTTAGCGTACGTGCTCTCGTCACTAAGGTGGGCAACGGGGGACAAGGCAGAAACAGAATGATAAACATTAGAATCATGACAAGGAGTGACGTCGCCGTGATCTATGACGTCATACTCTGATGTCAGGTGCTGCTTCTTTTCATCATCTAATTTATCAAAGTCTTTAGATTTTCTATGATGATAATGATGGTGATGTTTAGGGTTCCTGAAACTTTCATACAAATTGTCTGGTCTCAAAGGTCTTGGTTTGATAAGTTCACCCTCAGTTGTTG
The DNA here is from genome assembly GCA_002072015.1 of Radix auricularia. Taxonomy (NCBI): domain Eukaryota; kingdom Metazoa; phylum Mollusca; class Gastropoda; family Lymnaeidae; genus Radix; species Radix auricularia. Next base: position 257,851 of record MUZC01000397.1, on the reverse strand, counting down.
GGTTCTTATCTTTCACCCTACCGATGGCGTTCATCGACATGTAGTCAACATTCTGCTGGTCAACTGGCACGGGGGGTCTTTTTGCGTTGAGGTAGAATCGGTCATTTATTGCAGTTGGTCGTGCACCCGTTGGTGGTAGCGTGGTGACTTTAGAAGACTGGAGAGCTGCCGGCACCTTGGTGGTCTGATGGGTGACCACTGTCACCCAGGATTCGGTTCTTTTCTGCTTCTCAAGCTGCTGCTGGTACCAAAGCCATTCAGGGGGAGGGAACTGGGCAGAGAAAGTTGCATACTCTTTGTCTTTTGGTTCCTTCCCCTCACTGGCTACATCTGAATGGGATGCAATGGTAGACAACACAACAGGATGGATAACAGGCGGAGGGGGTGGTGGAGGAGGCATGAGAGCCTTATCTTTGTCCTTTTTCTTCCTTCCAAATATTTTGGAGAAGAGTGACGTTTTTTCACCTGCAAATGAAACAAAATCATAAATTTAAGAATTCTCTCGAGCAGTGTCAAGTTTATTAAAATGATAGCAATAAAATTTTTGACTGTTATTTATTGTTTATTATATTACCCACCTTTCTCCTTTTCTTGGTTGATGTTACTTGACTTAAGGTTGATATCTTTCACAGCCTTTCCTTTATCTCCTTTATATTTGATTGATGATGAACGTTTTAGTTCACCAATATTTTCTAGTTTTTTCTCTGCAGTCTTGCCAGGTTTTTTCTCATCTTTCAAGTCCTTATTTCTGGCTAGACTACTGCTGCGGGATGACTTGCCAGTTGAGCCTGCTTTAACCTTTTCCACCAGATCTTCTTCCTCAGAGGATTCTTCAATTGTGGTCACCTGACATGAGCACAAGTACAGGGAATAATTAGCTTCAATCCTGTTTGTTAAATTACTGCATAAAAATCTGTTTAGGATCAAAACACTTGCACTAGAAAGCTACTGAGAAGATTTTTAAACATGATTGTTGAGGCAAATGGCAACCATCACTGTTATATGAAGACAAAAGTCAGCTTGGAGGGGACATTAAAACATACAAGTATGATGACATTAAAACATACAAGTATGATGACATTAAAACATACAAGTATGACATGAAAACATACAAGTATGATGACATTAAAACATACAAGTATGATGACATTAAAACATACAAGTATGATGACATGAAAACATACAAGTATGATGACATTAAAACATACAAGTATGATGTCTAAGCAAGAAAGAATGAAAATCATGCTTAACAATAAATTTAGATTTCATAAATCTCAAATAAATGATTTTATTATTTGTTAACACTTTTTGCTTAGACTTGAAAGGAGTACATAGGTAAATAGAAGGCAAGAATTTTACTCATCTGACCTACATCAAGACTGGTTTATGAGAAAAAATGTTCATGTAATTCAATTCAACAGATTCCAGATTTAATATTTTTTAAAAACATTTCCACAGGGAAACATCTTCAATATTTGGTCATTTTGGAAGGACCACCGAGGGAAGTAATGTTAGTGCAGATGAACTGATGATAATTTGTTAGTAAAAGTACAACAAGCTTTAATAGCAAATTCAATGAAAGGAAAATGGTTCAAAATCAATTTTTAAAAATAAAAACATTTAAAATATTGTTTTTCCGTACACTATATTGCCATCAAATATCAAATGTATGTTACTTTCAAACCAATAGAAAAAATGGGAAAAGTTGGTGGAAATTTAATTTAAAACATGTCATTCAGACAGACTTGTCAAGTTCATATAAAAATTTTTAAAAAATATAATAAAAATATAATAATGATATGTACAAAAAGAATAATTAATGATATGTACAAAAAGAATAATTAATGATATGTACAAAAAGAATAATTAATGATATGTACAAAAAGAATAATTCAACACATTGACATTGACTTTTTTTGGATAGGAAGCAGAAAGATTTGACATTAAAATTTTTCTTTTAAAAAAAAAAACGTTTTAAGTGCTTACCTGGCAAGAAATGGATCTCATGTGGGCCCTTGAGGGCAACAACGGTGGCTGTTGCCCAACCTGGCCCTGAAACACTGGAACATACATCGGATGATAGGGCAACCAGGAGGCATTGGTGGGCAGGTAGGAGTTGTTGATGCCCTGAAGGCGGTTGGTGTCTGGTGTGACAACAAAGTAACCACTGCCTGCAGAGAGGAAAAAATAAAAATTGTGGTTAAACAGTGTTTTATGTCTAGCCATAAAGAAGCAGACAATTTATAATATATACATAGAAAACATAGGTCTAATAACCTCAGATAGAAATATTAACAAAGACCTAGTGAGTCAAATACTTCTATACACGGCCTAAAGAGATAGATTTATGTATAATCTATATATATACACACACATAACATTATAACATTCAGAAGTAATTAATCATACTTAAGTAGATAATCACAGAGCAGTAATTAATGATAGAGAAGTAGATATCACAGAGCAGTAATTGATCATACATAAGTAGATAATCATAGAGCAGTAATTAATGATAGAGAAGTAGATATCACAGAGCAGTAATTAATCATACATAAGTAGATAATCATAGAGCAGTAATTATTGATAGAGCAGTAATTAATGATAGAGCAGTAAATAATCACACAGCTATAGCTCAGCTCTGCTCTAAATATCTTGTCAAGATAACAATGTAGCAATTATAATTTGTGTACACATCTGTATATAACAATAATTCTGTGAAAGCCAGATGACATTTTGGGAAATTTCCTATAATTGAATTGTGGTATCTTCAACCATCTTCAACTGCACTGAAATTTTGTGGGCTTTATAGAAAGTCTATCTATATTTTAATAGGTTTTGTGATCAAATTTTTGTTTTAAAAAAACAACATATCACCGTTCAGGTAAGACAGGTCTAAATCTCAAATGTAGGCTCCTCCTAAACTCATACCCCCCCCCCCCAGCCTATGTGTTTTGTATCTTGCTGGTAGAATTGAGAACTGACAGGTTTTAATTCTAGTTTTCTGTCATGTGAACATAGTGGTGGATGCATACAACAGAGGGGAAAAAAACTACAATTATTTTTTGGTCAGAAGAAATGAGAACCCAATACTTCATACTTGTCGATAAAGAAACAGATTAAATGGCTTTATTTTATACACCTAAGACAAATACTTCAGTCAATGAGTTCAAGTTTCTCTATCATTAACAGGCATGACTTCGGAGGAAAAGGGGCGGGGGGGAGGTGTAAGTGTTCAGTCATCAGTTACGAGAGTGAAATGACGCCAAATGAACGTGATTACAAGGCGTTGAGATATCACACTTTGGCTATTGAATAACACCAACACTGTGTGTCTAGTGAGGACCTTTTCAAGCCCCTCCCTCCCTTTCATTACGTACACGGCATTTGGTGGCAGACGTAATCCACCAGGAAATCTGATCAGGTGTGTCACAGGTGTGTCATTCACTCCGCTCGTGCTGTGAAAGCTCAAAAACATAACACAACCCAAACAACGGAGCCTTAAATTATAGACCATAACAGGTCAAAGTCGCGCAAGTTTGTGAACACGCGGTACAATTACAAGTGACTAATGGAAAACCAGCCTTCTCCAATCAGTAGATTTTTGCCTGACTGGCTGGCCCTATGGTCTATGGTTCTATAATGTAATGGATGTATAATATTTAACGCCATCGGACTGAACAAACGATGGGTAAAAGTTTTTAAAAATATTTTTTAAATATCTTATTTAATGCAAACATTGTCAACATAAAGTAGTCCTACAACCACGTATATGTTCACAAATTACGTCATGTGCGTAGCTGTAATGAATGCCTCAGTCCCAAGAAACATTTGACGGACAGGGGTAGGAGCAGACGACAACTGTCCTCAGCAAACACTGCAGGACACGGGCATACGTGTATACGGGTATACGTAGACCGTCCAAGATGCACACAGCCAAGTAACCAGATGCACACAGCCAAGTAACCAGATGCACACAGCCAAGAAACCAGTATTTAAAAAAAAATTAAATGGGAGCTGCTAACAACACTATGATTGTAACATCTATAACACAACATTTATCAAATCAGACGGAAAAGAATCCCCCCACCCAACCAATAGAATTGTTAAACTCACGTATAAAATCATTATCCCACAAGCTTCCTCTCCCTCCCCTCACATATAGTAAATCCATCTCACTCATTCTCAACCAATCAAAATGCAATGATTCCACAAGATCCGTCCTTCAGTTGTGTGTGTGGGTGTGTTGTTATGTCCACAGTAAAGTAAGTGCTCGATAAAATCCATACACCAAACATGATGTTACAATAAGTGTAAGATCTTGTCTGTGTGAGATACCCTTAGATACTCTCTACCCCATGACGTCATGGGACGGGGCCATTTTGCTGTCAAAATCAATTTTAGGAATCGGCTTTCATTAAAATAATCCTACTTTCAGGCTATAACTATAACACTATAATCCCGGTTCCATCAAGGTATAACACATAGCGTATATCTTTGTGATTCTCCAGATAGTAATTTACTGCTACTACTATAATACTAGGCTAAAAGTACAAAAAGCGACTCTCTCTCTCTCTCTCTCTCTGTTTCAGTATAGGGACGGCGCAAGTTTTTAAATTAATATTTGTACAAATAACTTGTTTAATTACAATTAAAGGAATATTATCTTAAAAGCCACACATAGTTAATTAATTTATTTAACCCTTTAAGGCTGATTGTTGTTGGTACTTGACACTGATCAAATATTGAACGATCTATAATGACCTTAGTCAAGTTAGTCATAACACTTTATATGTGTATTATAACACGATGTTGAAAGTGTGTGACAGATGAAATTAGTGAGTACCACCTAGTGGCAACAGTTAGAAGTAAAGAGTACCACCTAGTGCCAACAGTTAGAAGTACTGAGTACCACCTAGTGGCAACAGTTAGAAGTAAAGAGTACCACTTAGTGGCAACAGTTAGAAGTACTGAGTACCACCTAGTGGCAACAGTTAGAAGTAATGAGTACCACCTAGTGGCAACAGTTAGAAGTACTGAGTACCACCTAGTGGCAACAGTTAGAAGTGGTGAGTACCACCTAGTGGCAACAGTTAGAAGTACTGAGTACCACCTAGTGGACGAGTCAACAGTTAGAAGTACTGAGTACCACCTAGTGGACGAGTCAACAGTTAGAAGTAAAGAGTACCACCTAGTGGACGAGTCAACAGTTAGAAGTACTGAGTACCACATAGTGGCAACAGTTAGAAGTACTGAGTACCACCTAGTGGACGAGTCAACAGTTAGAAGTAATGAGTACCACCTAGTGGCAACAGTTAGAAGTACTGAGTACCACCTAGTGGACGAGTCAACAGTTAGAAGTAAAGAGTACCACCTAGTGGACGAGTCAACAGTTTAATTTTAGCCAAAGACCGGCACCATCACTGAGAAGTGCCCATAATGTACGTTAAAATTCCACAAAGAACCTTGTTATTTTAATGGGGCGCTCTGTCCCGCCCCATCCCCCACCCGTGCAAGTGAAAAGCTGTTGGCGATAAGGTGTAAATAGGCCAACTATTGAGTTTTGCCTGGAACAGGTAGAGTAGAGTGCTTGGTGACAAATGAACCACCAGCGCCCCCCCCCCCCCACACCGCTGTGTACAAGACAAATGACGTCTGCTGTGTACAGTGTCAATGGCTTATCGGAACATTCGCCAGCAGTCTGCCCAGCTGATTCCAACGATCTCAGAATGACAAGATATCAAACAGTCTACCCCAAGAGAGTAAATAAATTGAGACACTATAGAGCGAGGCGATGTATGACTTCAAACCAATGACGACATTTATAACTCTGCCGTATGAGTATTTTGGTGATTTTTTATGGATTTTTTTTTTTGGGGGGAGGGGTATCTGTTGCCATCAGGAGGTACTCACACTAGGTGGTACTCACTGCCTCCATCCGTTACCACTAGGTGGTACTAACAACGTCCACCTGTTGCTAGCGAGGGACCAAATCTTCAACACTGAACCTGTCAATGGACTCGATGCCTCTGTTACTTGTGATGTCATCTCACAAAGAGCTTGGCGTTGCCAGGTACCTTCTCACCTGACTCGGTGCCCTATTTCCCTAGCTGCTCACTAATCTCCGTACTATTTCCTATCATCAACTCAGTCGAGACAAAATCTGTACAGGCGGCCAATACGTTCAAGTCTTGGCGGGCGCTATTCCCGTAAGACAATGTATCGGCCAATCAGCCAGAATGGAACTTAAGACGCTCTAACCACGGGTTAGAAGGTAGAATGTTAGCAGCCCCCCCCCCCCCAAACACACACCTGGTGTCATATATCATAACACCGGTCAGGGAGAAACATTTTGTTTAGGGTGGTTATAAAGTTATAATCAATGTTCCCTCTTCTAAGGTTCGTTGCTCCGTGTGCAAAAAAAAAAAAAAAAGTTCATTATTTTACGAAATTCGCTGCGCGATAATTCTAAACTGCTGTGCGGCCGAGAAGCCACGCAAGATAAGGGAACATTTTTTACAATGTACGTCATCAAATTTCGTTAAATTACACGTTAATTTTATTGTAATAGATTATTATAACACACTAACCATTCCTACTCGTCTGCTGGTGTTACAATCAGACTTGGTACCTGGAGACGTGTCTGTCCGACATTTACAAGAGTTCAATATTCCTGTTTCCAACATACAAGCACCAAGCCCTATATTACTGCTGTTCATGTACATGTTATTATGTGTCTGATTTTTTAAAGCTATGAATAAATTTTAAAATATAACTAACTGCAACTGTGTGCGTGGAGGATCACATTATCTGTTACAGAGACTCCTTCTATTCAGAAGATTATTGCGTCCTACGCATATCTATGGTCTGTGTCTAGTCCTGCATTCTTATTTGAGTTTTAAATGTCGATAAAGTCTTGGGTTCTCTGGTTTCTTCGGTCCACCCAAACGACGCCCGAATTCCGCACGGGAAGTACGAGTTTGCTTTTTGTGTGTATTTCATTACTCCAATCTCATCTCATCTCATAAAATGCGCATCTTTAAAAAGAGGAGCAAAATAACAACGAAGTATATTTGGAAAATAAAAATTCAGTTTTAATCAAAATTTATTATAGGAATAAGGGTCACTTCGTAGAATATTATATTATCGTAATAGTTGAATAGTTGTTAAGGTGAAATCCATTAGAACGGTTCTATTAATAGAGTTCCGTCATTAAATGACAAAAGACTAAAAAAACAAAACAAAAAAACATAAGACACAATCTAAGTTACTGAATGTTTTTAAATGTTTTAAAAAATCATCTACTCAGACTATATACATCAATTACATGAGCTTAGATCACGCACACTCGTGTGAAAACTATTTTCAGACATTCACCTGTTACAAGCGTATAATCTGTTCCAATTGTGTCACATTTTACTGGTGTATAATCTATTCACGGTCCGTCAATTTGACATTAAATGTAGCATCTCTTCTGACTCCGTCAAATATTACAATCAAATAATAGAATAGAAATATAATAATCAGTCCATTAAATCTTCCATCGTGGAATATTTTCTCCTCTGTCCGCTTATTTTCAATGTTTAGCCGTGACCATGTAATGACTGACTGCACGGCCTGAGATATGTGCATTCATCAAGTGTCAAGACGGGGATATGAAGGCTCAGCGCTCTTCTATTATCGACGCCATAATGGAAGATCTCATTCTCCACTCGGTTTCTTTACTTGAATGCCGCATTGTTAAGTCGTACAGGGTGAATCAACAGGCGCATATTAATTCAGCAGTGGACGTTGTCTAAAATAACATTAAATGTACAACACAAAAGATCGTCATTAGAGTCCCATGTATGCAGGGACTAAGGGACGTTAGAGCTCCTTGAATACCCGGACTGTAGGACATTAGATATCCTTGAATACCGGAACATCAGAGGTCCTTGAATACCAGGACTGTGGGACATTAGAGTTCATTGAACAACGGGACATTAGATCTGCTTGAATACCATGACATTAGAGCTCCTTGAATACAGGGACATTAGAGCTCCTCGAATACCGGGACATTAGATCTGCTTGAATACCATGACATTAGAGCGCCTTGAATACAGGGACATTAGATCTCCTCGAATACCATGACATTAGAGCTCCTTGAATACAGGGACATTAGATCTGCTTGAATACCGGGACATTAGAGGTCCTTGAATACAGGGACATTAGATCTGCTTGAATACCATGACATTAGAGGTCCTTGAATACAGGGACATTAGATCTGCTTGAATACCGGGACATTAGAGGTCCTTGAATACCATGACATTAGAGCTCCTTGAATACAGGGACATTAGATCTGCTTGAATACCGGGACATTAGAGGTCCTTGAATACAGGGACATTAGATCTGCTTGAATACCGGGACATTAGAGCTCCTTGAATACCGGGACATTAGAGGTCCTTGAATAGCATGACATTAGATCTGCTTGAATACCGGGACATTAGAGCTCCTTAAATACCGGGACATTAGAGGTCCTTGAATAACGGGACATTATAGGTCCTTGAATACCATGACATTAGAGGTCCTTGAATACCATGACATTAGAGGTCCTTGAATAACGGGACATTATAGGTCCTTGAATACCATGACATTAGAGGTCCTTGAATAACGGGACATTAGAGGTCCTTGAATACCATGACATTAGAGGTCCTTGAATACAGCGACATTAGATCTGCTTGAATACCATGCCATTAGATCTGCTTGAATACAGCGACATTAGATCTGCTTGAATACCATGCCTTTAGATCTGCTTGAATACCATGCCATTAGATCTGCTTGAATACCATGCCATTAGATCTGCTTGAATACCATGCCTTTAGATCTGCTTGAATACCGGGACATTAGAGCTCCTTGAATACCGGGACATTAGAGGTCCTTGAATACCAGGGAAGATCATGTTTGACAGCAACAAACCATCGCTTAGCAACCCGATGAATTTAATTGACACCATCAGATTTTTTTTACAACTAGGGAAGAGGGGATTGCGATATAGTGATTGTGGATTGTGATATAGTGATTGTGGATTGTGATATAGTGATTGTGGATTGCGATATAGTGATTGTGGATTGCGATATAGTGATTGTGGATTTGAAAGATTTGAAAACAAATGTAACCACCTGTAAAAAAAAAAAAATACCAGCTGATATTGTCTAAAAAATCTGGCACGGTGGTTTGGCAATAAAATGGATGGAGTTTTCATGTTAACAACGAGAGTTGTCTGAAGTCAGCCCATTAGGGCTTGATCCCTAAGAGCTTGTTAATGTATGTTAAAAAAGGCGTGGTTTAAAAGCACTTTTCAGATTAAAGGCCAGCCAATCGTTATTTTGTGTCAGTTACTAGACTCAGCTTGATCCATTATAAGGCGAGCTGAGCTAGGAGCCAACACGACACTGGCAGAGACACGAGAGCTGCAGTAACAAGAGGTAATCCATGCCAGTGAGTCAATCATCAACTTTTGATTCAAGTAACGGTTCTCAATCTTCGGCCCGTCGAGGACCATATGGACAGTGTGGTGGGGACGCTTGATCAACTTTAGATCACAGACGAAAATGTTACTTGACAACTTGACTCAACCCCCCCACCCCCCCAAGTCACGACCAAAAAGACAATTGGTATAAATGTAAAGCATTAACACTTACCAACAAAGAATGTTCTTGTAGACATACGGGGGCTGAGGAGGAGGAGAAGATGGAGGAGGGATTAGTGTGGAGACGAGCCACTGGGTGGATCGTCGATGTCAGAAGAAGAAGAAATCGTCTCCATGACAACGGAAGGATGAGCAGACGATTCCTCGCCACTTCTCAACTTTTTGATAACGCTAGGGCCAGGTTGAGGCTCGTCTGCTTGTGAAGCTGCCCGTTTCATGAAGCGGTCAAGAGTCACTTGTTTCTTTGACTTTAGAAGCACGTTTGAAAAACACGGAATAGCTTTCTCATTCACTGTTGTTGTTATATCAAACATTTCTCATTGGTGAGGATGATAACGCAGTAAAATATCTTCAACTATTTTCCAACTAGAAATTAGTTGTTTCGATACCTCTGTTGTTATGGGCTGAGAGTCCTCATCGTCCTCTTCACTTGTAATCTCACGCAATGCAGCACCCTCATTCTCTTGCAAAACCAACTGAAGATCTTTTGTTGTCAGGTCTCGCAAAAAATATTCAAAATTTGGAAAAAATATGTTCGCTCTAACTTTGTACGTTCTCCGGAAAATGTTCATTATGCGGACCAAATTGTCAAGAGTAAGACTGCTCGTTAACCGAAATGTACGTACTCCGAATGTTCGTTAAGCGGGGTACCACTGTATTTCTAAACCATGAAGATGAATTTATAAGGCTGAGGATGTATTGATTAGACGGATGATGTATTGATTAGGCTGAGGATGTATTGATTAGACGGATGATGTATTGATTAAACTTATTGATAATTTTACTAATTTTTAAATTAGTTTTTTTTTTTAAATAAACATTCACCGTCACATTGTTAACCTTATAAGTATCAGTTTGTAATATTTCGATATATTATGCTATCTTTTTAAGTATCGGTTTATAATTTCTCGATATATTGTGCTATCTTTCAGGTAACAGTTTGCTGATGACAAAGTATTTAGTCAGTAGTGTAGTCTTCGCTCTGCACGGAGCCTGTCAAACTACCACTGTTCCCAGGGTAAAATTCTTTCAAGTCAATGTGCACACATTTCTTCTAACGGTCACACTATGTGACTTCACGACTGTGTATACAACCAGTCAATAGCGATAAAACGGAAAGTGTGTGTGTGTGTGTGTGTTGTGGGGAGGGGGGGTAAGACCTAAAGTGTAAGGGACCAGTAATCCTTTTATAAAACAGAAGTGAAAGCTATAGTGAAGTAAATGTTTGGTGTGTGGCATTGCTAGCATATACACCAAATATGATGTGAGGAAAATCTCATGTTGACCAACAACCCGTAACATCATAATAAAAGTGAAATCTCATGTTGACCAACAACCAGTAACATCATAATAAAAGTGAAATCTCATGTTGACCAACAACCCGTAACATCATAATAAGAGTGAAATCTCATGTTGACCAACAACCCGTAACATCATATTAAAAGTGAAATTGCCCTTTGACCAAAAATATATAACAACTGTGTTAACATTCCGGGCTCGCGTACACTTTATGAAATATATGTTACAAATAAATTATTGGGAGAACTCCAAGTCAGGTTTAATGACCCATGCTGCTTCAACGCGGCTCTTTTTAAAAAAATATTTTAAAATGGCTTGCAGTTACTACAGGTCTGGCCACCCCTGGTCTAGTGGCTCTCAGTTACTACAGGTCTGGCCACCCCTGGTCTAGTGGCTCTCAGTTACTACAGGTCTGGCCACCCCTGATCTAGTGGCTCGCAGTTACTACAGGTCTGGCCGCCCCTGATCTATAACATCACATTATAACAGTAATCTCCAGTTGACAAAAATCTCGAGTACCAACTTAACTGAAATCGCGTTCAGCTCTTTAACTGTCTTTTAATTTATATAAAAAAGAAAAAAAAAAGACAAGCACTTTTTGTTGAGTAGACCAAAGTCTCAAAAAGTTCGCGCCAGGGAAACACCCGCTGGGCGATCAAAGGTGGAAGTCATGTCACATCTTGCTGACATTTTTACAACGGGCTTCACCAATTTCCACCAATATCAAAGATAACTAAATGTTTGCCCTGATCTAGTCTGAAACCCTGTACAAATATTGGCGTTCTTGAAAGCTTGTCTAAGAAGTTTATGGCCCTAGAAATAGATGAAATGAATTAACGCAGTCCACCTTCGTCGACGTTTTTGAAAACTACATGAGTAGAATTACGATACTTAGCGTAGAGATTTTTTAACAGTGATGATGTTTGCCAACATATTATTCCACGGCAGCCCTTTTTGACTTTCATTAGCTCTTTCCTTACCGACTGTCCTGTATACTATTAGGGGTTGATGGAGTTTTACGCGATAAAGATGTTTATGCCAGTCTGTCGCACGGCCCTTGTTATTTTAACGAGCTCTTATACCAGGACGCGGTGTTAGGGGCTGTGACGTAGAAACGATTAGGTCGTCTAGAAGTGAGCGTCGCAATAGAACCCGAAGAAAGTACTTAGTAGATATAAATTAAACTTGTATGATCCACGAATGGTGTTGTTGGATTTGAGATACAGTCTTGCGTCGTCTTTCCAAATATAAAACCAAAGCCGAACACCGATGAGTCGCAACTTTTGAGAGTCTATGAGAGACATCTGATATTTTAAATAAGTGGAAGAAGAAAAAATGGTCTAAAGATATGAGACAGTTTTTAAATCCTTGATGTTAACTAGTGGCGTCTGGTTGCCGAAAAAACTTTGGATCGATTTTTAACTCACTTCTCCGTATACTTGCGAGCTGAAAGTTTGCAGGCAGACTCGTGGCGAGAGGCGACTATAAAAATGATGTATTAAAATTTCATGGCGATCGAATGTACTGTAATTAAATTAATGACATTTTAGATTATATCTAAGAAGCATGTACATTTTTGTGCTAGACTGTCGCAGTGCGTATTATATTTAATAACCTTTTATTTTTCATGTCGTGCGGTGCGTGTTATATTGACCATACTTTTTTAATATATACTTTTTAAAAAAATTTGAAGTCCCATAATCTCTTTTTTTTCGAGGTCGTAGGGGGCTCTAATGTTTCCATTAGAACATTCTCGGGCTTGGTAGACACTGGCGGCGCCCATCCCTGTCCAGGTCAGCGGAGGACTTTCTTAGCATTAGTCATCCCTGAACATTTTTATAGTGGCTTTAACATGGGCTCGATCCCGCGACCCTCAGCCTGTGAGGCGATCACACAATTGACTTCTCTACGAGACATAATCTAAAACTATGATATTGATGGCATTATGCCAAAGGAATAGTAGCGTAAGTTAAGGGTTGAAGGATCAGTATCATTAATTATTACCTTTCAACATTTAGAGAATTATTTACAATGATCAGTAGCATTTCTTGTAACACTATAGCAAGAATACTAAATATTTTTTTAACACGAACATAATATTGTCAGTAGATGTCATCAGCTTATTAAGTGTAAAAAAGTTTGCCAATGTTATTTTCATTGAAAAGTATTAACAAAAAAATGACCAGCTGTTTCCTTGGGACTGATATACACTGCCGCCTCAACAGAATCCAAGTTTTTAATTCACCTGCTCAACTTCATCTCTGATCAGTTATCACAACCAACAACAGGCAGTTAGTTATCGCAACCAACAACAGGCAGTTAGTTGCCTACACAAAATGTCGGCCTTCTCCTCCCTCTCAAGAGATATTTCTCAATTAAAACTCTTGTGGGTATCGCTATGATGGCCTTGTTTGGAAACGTTTCGCACTACTAATAGTGGTTGAGAACAACGGGGCTATACATTATATTGTAAAGAGATTAGTGAGTTGATTCCTTTCTTATTCTATTCAAGCAACTTTCAATTCTTCTCATCGGGCGAAATACATTGACGCATTGAGCAGATAACTCTTTTTGTAGCACCCACCAGGAACTCGCTGGGTTGTCTTAGAATAGCCGGACTTGGTTTAATGAAAGTTTACTGAAAATCCTACATGTGGAAGAAAATCAGCAGTCCCGAGCCTGCGCTCTTCATGGGGCTTCCCGGAAAACCCTCTCAGCCCTCTGGCCCCCTAAGGGACGTAAAGACTGAGAAGCCCCCCCGGAGCGGTCGCTGCTACAAGCGGCCGCCTGGGCGTCCAGGGCACTGGGCCGAAAACGCCTCCCACTAAAGTGTGCCTCCCGAGGGAGGTGTGGAATTTACCTACTGTGACTCGCTATCAACATAGTATCACTTTGGCGCCACCACGGCAAAGCTTACGAGTCTATATAGTTTAGATCGCTTGATTTACTTGATGAAACGATTTACATATTTATATATAGTTTATAAAATAAATCTTACATTTTGGTAAGCTAATTTTATGACAGAACAGGTGTACCATTTTCAGCCCAGACATCGCTAAAATAAAGGACAAGGCGTTAAACTGCGTACTTAAAAGAAAAAGACATAGATATCGTCCAAGTTTAGACACACCTAGTCACAATAGGGCAGCACCCTTATTTCTTAACGCCAGAAACTGAATATCTATAGAAAGTTGTACTACATTATCCCTAAATCCCCAAACATCAAAGTTGACCCCAACTATTCGTTACACAGCAAAGAGCTGCTCAACCGTTTCATACAAACAGTTTTATTTCCCCTGATAGTGTCGGTGTCTAGTTGCAACAACCCGGGCATTAAGATTTTACGCTACCAACGACAGAATTCGACCAGGTACAAGCAGTGGACCAGATAACATAGAGCGCCTTTAAGAGTCCTGTGTTAGATTGGGGGGGGGGTGAGGAGACGCCCCGTCAAACGTACAGCGATAAAACGACACCTTTGTCCCACGAGCCCAAATAATACTATCGTTCTAAAACTATGACGACATAAGTATTTACTACGCCTTAAAATAATCTCCAAATAAAATGCTTTACGGGATGTTACCAATATTACCAAGTTGACTTCTCTGCCAAGCCATGCACCCTTCACTATCAGGGTATCAACTTATTGCAATTAATATTCCGCTAATTCCAAACTTAAAAGTAAACTAAAAAACAACAACATTGGTTTATTAGTCAAGTTCCTCTCACTGTTTTTAAGAAATTTCTACCATCAACAAGACTTGTGCTTCACACCAGTCGAAAAAAAAAAGTATCATTGTTCTCAATTAGATTTATTACAAAACTCCAAGAATGTTCTTTCTCTGCCTCTCTTCAATTAAATATATTGAATTACGTTGAACTAATTTGTTTCAATACAGCTTTAAAAATGACTAGAGAAGCGTCGTATTTTACGATCGTCTCCGGCTTCTTAAATCATAAAAACCGTGCGTCCTTTTGGAGCGTCTCCACAGACAGGCGGTTAGAATAACATACTAATGGCCAATAAATTGACCGTAAACCAGTTGAACCGAATCCCGCCCGTGGGCTAGCCACACAAATTCTCATACAAATAAAATGCAAATTAAACGGACTGGTTAAACGCAACTAAATAACGCAACAATCAGAAAGAAATGGTGAAAGATGGTATTTGTTATGGATCCATCAACATGACGCGGAGACGATGGGTTCACTTACCATCAAATGAAGTTACTTGATTGAGTAAATTAAATATTAAATTGCCCCACAACCTTTTAACAAGACAGATTGATATTCTATACAATTGTTTACAATCACCACGAACTCTGGAACGCTCAACAAATCACGGTTCTTATCTTATAGAATATAATAATGAAGATAGATGAGATAGGATAGATCGATATGATTTCTTGTTTTAAGAAAATTAAAACACTGCTTAAATTCGTTAAAAAATTTTGAGGGGAGTTGTTCACAAAAGTAATTTCATCAATGTTTGATAAAACACAAATGTATTAGAGCATAAATAAAGCTTTCATTTATTGTATTAGTCACACCATTCGTTTGTGTATCTTGTAAGTCGACAGTGTATCGTGTTTCCAATCTCGGGGAAAACACTGGTGGTCAGTGGTCACCCATTACGCATAAACGAATATAATTTTGAGAGATATCCTACCAGCTACGTCATTGTTCATCATATCTTCAATCTGACGACAAGTACAATTATGTACGCCATTGTCCAAAGGCTTTTGTTTTAAGACGTGACGATTTGTATAGCCATTGCAGTTTCCATTTTATTATTCATAATAATTTTAATTTTTCTCTCACATTTGAACACTTAAAATTATTATGCACGTATCTAATCAAAGTAATACAACATTTCCACTATACAGTCAGTCACCTTCACACCTAAACAAGTTTTGAGAATAGTTCTCTATGCCATGGGTACATCAACTCTAGGTTTTGAGAATAGTTCTCTATGCCATGGGTACATCAACTCTAGGTTTTGAGAATAGTTCCCTGTGCCATGGGGTACATCAACTCTAGGTTTTGAGAATAGTTCCCTGTGCCATGGGTACTTCAACTCTAGCGCCGTGTTTGCCTCACAGGGTGAATCATCTATTTAACATTACAGCAGACGACAGCCGTACCTAATATTCTACTGAGTCGACTATGGTCCAGTCTTCCTTACGTCTGCTGTAAGCCGGACCACAGCAGTCACGTGACGTGCCATAAACATTTCAGCCTCAGCCACAATACGATGGCCAACCGATGACCTTGCCCTTCGGCTATATCCCCGCGATGTCCTTTGTGTCCGACTTGAAAGATTTCTTTATAAGAAATGAGGTCAGACCAATTAACGTCACAAGCTTTATGTTCAGGGTTTGAGTGTGCAATGTTCACGTATGACTCTGAACATCGGGTGGGAAGAAATAAGATGGCAGAGGGAAAGAGACGTTGGGAGAATGCGATTAAATGCATGGATAATACTGCTAAATACTTTTAAATAGATATATTAAATACAAGACTTAACACTAAAATTTTTATTAAAAAATAGAAGAGAATTTTTATCATACACCAAAAATAACTAAATAAAGGAGTAACAGGGACAGAAGAATATTTTCCCCGCACACAACACCAAAAAAACGGACGAGTTATTTTAAGACAAGACAAACATTTTATAGGGATGTTCATAATATGGCGGAAATCTATTAATAGAAATATTTTATCTAAATATATCTTTTGTAAGGACAAATTCATAAAAATATTAATAAAAGATACGAGTCAATACGTGAATGGAGGCATATTGAGAATGCTTGATCTCATCAGCTAATTTTTAATTCTTCGTTAATTTAAGACATCTTATGGGACTTGCAAAATAAATAACAATTTCGTAATTTTACTAAGCTAAAAATTTTGAAAACATAGTGATTTGACTGTATTTATGCCTCAAAACTTTGTTTCGCTAAAATGTAATCTAAAAAAAAAGAACATTACGAAATGAGCTATGACGTTTTCCGGTTTTAGAAATGAAGTACCCTATAAGCCTAAAAATTGACTTGATGTCATGTTGTGTCTGGAACAAAAGGAAATATCTGGCTGACAAAAGCCGAAAAGTCTAACTGGCTGTCTGACAGTTACAGCACGGGCTGTTAGTTTAGCTCGGCATTGCTTCCCTTCTACAACTGGCGAGGCTCTGTGTACAACAGGAAGACAAGGTAACAGCTGTAGTGGCAAGTCAAAAACAATCATTCTCTGGCAGCTGTTTACTATAATTACATTATTGACACGACGGCATTTTGCTGGCTTTCAACTGGACTCAAAGTAATATCCATAGAAGTGAAACAAGGAGCCAGACTCCAGAAATAGGGGTGTTGTCTAAATATTGACACTATCAAATAACAAATAGTTGATCCTTTTATGCCTAAATCACCCAATTTATGTATATTTGTGTTATCTGAACTTGAACTAAACAGTGAATATAGCAAGCATGCCTAAGTATCTAAACGACTGCTGACAAAAGCGACTTAAGCCGACTGACAAAGAAATCCTTCAGCAAGGTGACGACCGAGAACCACTGCCTTATGTCATAATATCCCAGACAGTTCTGACTTGTATATGGGACTTAAAGTTTCAGACTATAATAAAATAGTCTTTCATTGTGTACACATGTTTGAGATGGTATCGCGGTTGCCGGGAGCTTATCGGCATGTCGTATGAAAACGTCTGCTAGCACCAGCGGGCGTTTCTTATCTTCACTCGAAGTATGTGTCTGTCTTAAAACTAAAGAGATCGGGCCTCAAATGTATACTAACTGCCAAAATATGCGTGCTCTGCTGGACGCCGTCACTCTATCTGTGTGACTCCCGCAGTCACCCTGTCTATCTGTGTGACTCCCGCCGCCACCCTGTCTATCTGTGTGACTCCCACAGTCACCCTGTCTATCTGTGTGACTCCCACAGTCACCCTGTCTATCTGTGTGACTCCCACAGTCACCCTGTCTATCTGTGTGACTCCCGCCGTCACCCTGTCTATCTGTGTGACTCCCACAATCACCCTGTCTATCTGTGTGACTCCCACAGTCACCCTGTCTATCTGTGTGACTCCCACAGTCAACCTGTCTATCTGTGTGACTCCCACAGTCAACCTGTCTATCTGTGTGACTCACGCGATCACCCTGTCTATCTGTGTGACTCCCGCCGTCATCCTGTCTATCTGTGTGACTCCCGCCGTCACCCTGTCTATCTGTGTGACTCCCGCCGTCACCCTGGTGTGACTCCCGCCGTCACCCTGTCTATCTGTGTGACTCCCGCCGTCACCCTGTCTATCTGTGTGACTCCCGCCGTCACCCTGTCTACCTGTGTGACTCCCACAGTCACCCTGTCTATCTGTGTGACTCCCACAGTCACCCTGTCTATCTGTGTGACTCCCACAGTCACCCTGTCTATCTGTGTGACTCACGCCGTCACCCTGTCTATCTGTGTGACTCCCACAGTCACCCTGTCTATCTGTGTGACTCCCGCCGTCACCCTGTCTATATGTGTGACTCCCACAGTCACCCTGTCTATCTGTGTGACTCCAGCCGTCACCTAGTTTCATGATTAAAACAAACTACTGATTGTGTAAGTCCACAGTTTCGTAGAGATCCAGAGAGACAAACACTTAGTTGTTTTGTGACAATGTTCTAAAATATAATGATACGTGCAACAAAGCCCGTCCAAGGACGTTGCGCCGTCGTTTCAGTGGCATGTTGTACCTCCCCTCCAACAGCCATCTCGACTGGCCTTAACTGTGCATCACGTCAAAAATACTATTCATCAAAGTAATAATAAACAACCCGTAAAATCAACGTTTTTGACTTTAAAACCCAACGAGTACCGCTCAAAATAAATACTTGGATAAATACTGCACACAAAAATGTAGAGGATATCGGATGTCATTGAGTGGATATCGACGTATAAATAATACCAATGGGCAGTCCAGTCCGTCCAAATACACCAGGTTAGAGAGATTGATGCTGATTGCAGTGATAGGCGGCGTGTTCACGGCTCCCAGAGGAGTCACACGTCATTAATGAAATCATTCAGATGTTAAATAGTGGTGTGTCCAAACAAAACGTAGACGTCACTAGATGTTAGGCTCGCTGAACACCCCGGAGTTTTCTAGAGTGCAATCACGGTCAATAAACGATGTACATGACCGTGAAGTTGCCGAGACATCATTTGCCGTGTAGCCGTTGTCGAATAGCGTTGAACAGATGTAAGAGATCTTCCCACGATCTCCGACCAACATCTTCAAGTTCCGGCGTAAACTAAGCGTAGCTGATAAGAGTTGGATCTCATCCCTCAATCAGCCGACTGGAGGGCCCTACAATGTAATGACCGTTGACACGCACCACGCCGCTCCACTTGACAGAATCTTCCGCCCACTGCAAAATGCCAGCCACCTATCGTCTATAGGGCCCCATAGGATGTTATGTAATGGGTCTTTGGGGAATCAAGGGAGGCAAAGTTCAGTGCTTTCAACTCCGTGTCAGTGTGATAGACAAGTTTGGTGCTGTGATAGGCCGGCTATGTGCTGTGATAGGCCGGCTATGTGCTATGGTAGGCCGGCTATGTGCTGTGATAGGCCGTCTATGTGCTGTGATAGGCCGTCTATGTGCTGTGATAGGCCGGCTATGTGCTGTGATAAGCTGGCTGGTGACCCGTCAAAACGAGCCCAGACAATGCGGCCTCGGCCAAGACGGCCATAGGCTAATTCTTTTTTTTTTTTAAATTAAACTTTTTCACCTTCTAAGAAAGTGGTCAAATTGTAAAATTAATTCTTGTGATGTTATTAATAAGTTATTATATTATTTCTTCTCAACAAACAATTGTGACGTGGTACGACATAGAGTACCTGCTACTAAATATAGACCAGTTTGGTGTTTTCCCAAAGCCAGCTCGCTGCTAACAGTGTCATCAATCAGCTCCTAGTTATCAGTGTCACACGACACTCTTGTTGTAAACCGAACCAGTGTATTAAAACATGACAGATAGCAATATCCTCAATTCTATGGACAATATCTTGAAAACACAAATGACACTCAATTACGCCACTAAATGATATTATGTGTAGCGCAACCTTAAAAAAACAAACAACACAACGAAGGTTCTTTAGCTTAAGTTTTCAGCACAAGGACATGAATGGCCCTAAGCCTTTTCTGGAAAAAAAAGAGTTATTGAGGTGACGTTATTTACACCATTGACATGCGCATGATGTGCCCAGTGTAAACTTCTAACCAACTCCACATGTGTATGATGTGCCCAGTGTAAACTTCTAACCAACTCCACATGTGTATGATGTACCCAGTGTAAACTTCTAACCAACTCCACATGTGTATGATGTGCCCAGTGTAAACTTCTAACCAACTCCACATGTGTATGATGTGCCC
Source organism: Radix auricularia (assembly GCA_002072015.1). Taxonomy (NCBI): domain Eukaryota; kingdom Metazoa; phylum Mollusca; class Gastropoda; family Lymnaeidae; genus Radix; species Radix auricularia. The sequence goes on along the minus strand of MUZC01000397.1, from coordinate 237,440 downwards.
AGTGTAAACTTCTAACCAACTCCAGCACACGTCTGTATCTGTAGCAAGGACATAATCTCTAACAAGTGCACTCCACAGAGAATAGGGACACAATAAAGAAATTGTTGCTCCACCAGAGACCTGCCAAGCACCAACGGTTCTTGACTTGTTTATCCCCGCGGTCCTCTCACCCCCCAGCGGAAACAAGTTTGAAAATAAGGAATGCCGAAGACTACCGCCTTGGTCCCCACATTTGAGATACACAGTTGAGGTCAGATTTATTCTACACGGAGTCAAAATGTCTGGTTTATGACTATACACGGAGTCAAAATGTCTGGTTTATGACTATATACACGGAGTCAAAATGTCTGGTTTATGACTATACACGGAGTCAAAATGTCTGGTTTATGACTATACCTAAAAATTGAGAACCACGGGTTTAGTGAATTTATGTGTAAATCCAGAACGCCAAACGCTGATATTCACTGATAACTCCTTCTTTCTTTAAGACACGGCACATGCCTTCAACTGCCAGTCTATCTCTTTTGTTCCTCTATAGCAAAGAACGTCCGCCAAGGGTCGCTAAGATGAGGTTTGCTAGTGTGTCAAGGACTAGCTACTGAGTGGCCAGTCATATCCTTGTACCACTGACCAAGTAGCTGAGTGGCCAGTCATATCCTTGTACCACTGACCAAGTAGCTGCTGTTAGGCCAGGCATATCCTTGTACCACTGACCAAGTAGCTGCTGAGTGGCCAGTCATATCCTTGTACCACTGACCAAGTAGCTGAGTGGCCAGTCATATCCTTGTACCACTGACCAAGTAGCTGCTGAGTGGCCAATCATATCCTTGTACCACTGACCAAGTAGCTACTGAGTGGGAACAGTCATATCCTTGTACCACTGACCAAGTAGCTGAGTGGCCAGTCATATCCTTGTACCACTGACCAAGTAGCTACTGAGTGGCCAGTCATATCCTTGTACCACTGACCAAGTAGCTGAGTGGCCAGTCATATCCTTGTATCACTGACCAAGTAGCTGCTGAGTGGCCAGTCATATCCTTGTACCACTGACCAAGTAGCTACTGAGTGGCCAGTCATATCCTTGTACCACTGACCAAGTAGCTGAGTGGCCAGTCATATCCTTGTACCACTGACCAAGTAGCTGCCGAGTGGCCAGTCATACCCTTGTGCCACTGACCAAGTAGCTGAGTGGCCAGTCATATCCTTGTACCACTGACCAAGTAGCTGAGTGGCCAGTCATATCCTTGTACCACTGACCAAGTAGCTGCTGAGTGGCCAGTCATATCCTTGTACCACTGACCAAGTAGCTGCTGAGTGGCCAGTCATATCCTTGTGCCACTGACCAAGTAGCTACTGAGTGACCAGTCATATCCTTGTACCACTGACCAAGTAGCTGAGTGGCCAGTCATATCCTTGTACCACTGACCAAGTAGCTGAGTTGCCAGTCATATCCTTGGACCACTGACCAAGTTTCTACAGACCAGGGGTCTCAAACTCAGATGATGGCACGTGCCATTCTATCACTTATATATTTATATAAAAGTACTGGCGGGTAAAAAAGAAAATCATGTTAAGCCTGGTCCCTTTTTGGACTCAGGACGTGTTAGCGCATTTTCGTATTACGTATCAGTACTTATGTTAGATATCAGCATTATGTAGTTATCAGTAATTGTGTTTAGATTTTAGACATATTTTTATGAATTTTCTTGTGTAATGAATATACCTGAAATTTTTTTTATTTAAAAGTCATTTCTTTACATTTTAAAATTTTTTATTTTCTCTTTAATCTAACTACAAGTGGTTTGTGTGGGCCGCTAAGATCTTGATTGAAGTCACCACAAATGATGACGTAAAACTCTCTAAACTTTTACACATATTCTAATGACGTCAACAAAAAAAAACTAATTCTTTTGCACGCTTTCGCACCACTAACCAATAACTTTAACTCTTCAATGCTTGAAAAACGATGTATTCGACTTCCGGCAATGGCGGCCGTTGCCTGCGCCAGTGTTATCTCTCGATTCGCAATGTTTTTTGATAGTTTTAACGGGGTTTTTTAACGGATCGAGTAACTGAGTGTTGATGCACAAATGGCAGGTCAGGACATACAAAAAACATATATACATCATGGGTCTAGGACTTATGGTTGCTGAGATCTAGGGTGATGACAGACGGACAGACGGACAAAACGGGTGCAATAGCGCATTCGACTTCTCGAAAATGCGCTAAAAAGTGCGATTGGCTACGGAGTTATTGGCCCGCGAAAGCCTGCAGTAATATCGAAAAAAAAAAGTATGTTAAAGCTGGATGTTTGCATCTGAAACAAGGCTTTGATTAAAATGACGTGTCATTTCTTATTACTGTGGCCCTCCCCGGACATGATTGCCCACGGTTCTAACACATTGCACTGCTAGAAAACGTTGGTGCACAGCTAGACAACGTTGGTGCACAGCTAGACAACGTTGGTGCACAGCTAGACAACGTTGGTGCACAGCTAGACAATGTTGGTGCACAGCTAGACAATCTTGGTGCACTGCTAGACAACGTTGGTGCACAGCTAGACAATCTTGGTGCACTGCTAGACAACGTTGGTGCACTGCTAGACAATCTTGTTGCACAGCTAGACAATCTTGGTGCACTGCTAGACAACGTTGGTGCACAGCTAGCAATCTTGGTGCACTGCTAGACAACGTTGGTGCACTGCTAGACAATCTTGTTGCACTGCTAGACAATGTTGGTGCACTGCTAGACAATGTTGGTGCACTGCTAGACAATGTTGGTGCACAGCAAGACAATGTTGGTGCACTGCTAAACAATCTTGTTGCACAGCTAGACAACGTTGGTGCACAGCTAGACAATGTTGGTGCACAGCTAGACAATGTTGGTGCACTGCTAGACAATCTTGTTGCACTGCTAGACAATGTTGGTGCACTGCTAGACAATCTTGTTGCACAGCTAGACAACGTTGGTGCACAGCTAGACAATGTTGGTGCACAGCTAGACAATGTTGGTGCACTGCTAGACAATGTTGGTGCACTGCTAGACAATGTTGGTGCACTGCTAGACAATCTTGGTGCACTGCTGCACGCACTTCAGGCGTAAGAAGAAGATTGACAATTCTTTGCATAAGACTTGAGCCGCAAAATCATAGCCCCGAATCTCAACAGAAAAAGCAAGTTTTAACCTAATACAGTTGAGTCAAACGATTATCTCAAACATTACTTACCTGTGTGAAAGACTTTCCTATCTTTGATGAGGTTTGCCAGTGTGTCAAAGACTAGCTGCTGAGTGGGCACGGTCATATCCTTGTACCACTGACCAAGTTTCTCTAATATCACATCCAATGTGGCCATTATCCTTCGCATGTTTAAATCCATGATTATACTGCACAGGGCATCGGGCAGGGGCATGAACTGAGTTTGAGGTATCACTTGCATTTGAATGCCGTTAACATCTCCTGGAGAAAAAAAAAGATATTTAGGCATTGCATCTTATCTTATATGTTACAGACGCAACTTCTGTACAGAAGATTATTGCGTCCTACGTATTTCTATGGTTTGTGTTTAGTCCTGTATTCTTACTAGAGTTTTAAATGATGATAGTGTTAGCTTTCCTGGTTTCTTCAGGCAACCCATTCCACGCCCGAATACCGGACGGAAAGAAAGAAAACTTGTATGTGTTTGTTCTTGCATATGGAATAAGAAATGTGTTTTTATCTTTATGTCTATCTGAGCGTTGTATTAAGTTATCTTTGTGTTGTATTTCTAAATTAGAATTAATTGCTTTATGTATAATTACTAATTTACTCTTGGTTCTTCTATCCTCTAGTGTTTCAAGGTTTAATGATTTAACTAATGGTGTTACTCTTGTCAGTTTAGAATATTCTCCAGTAATGAATCTGGCAGCTCTTTTTTGGATTTGCTCTAACTTATCAATGTTTCCTAAATTAGAGGTGTGTTCTAAATTAGTGATGGGTGTCCTAAATTAGTGATGGATGTCCTAACTTAGAGATGGGTGTCCTAAATTAGAGTTTGATGTCCTAAATTAGAGATGGGAACAATGGACCCAAAGTCCACTCAAAGTACAAGCCAACATTACGTAAATCAGAATTAAAATAATCTATACAACTAGCTGAGAGATTATTATTTTTTTCTACGAATGGTTTCCCCCCTAAAGCACAATCCTTAAACTTAGTGTCACCCGTAAAAAACACCAAAAACAAAACATGAAGTGACTTAGTGTTACCAATGACATATCACGGCGGCTAGCTATTCCACTATCTCATACATTCCTGTCTGACCAAGTTGTACACATGGTAAAACAAAGACATTTAAACGTGCAGACAATATTCCTATTGTCTGTGTGCGATCTGTTCTGTAGGTTCATTCCCATTGTTACTTAATCCAACTTTTTTTTTTTTTTAAATTGGGAAAGAAAAAGAAAAGTACCTCTACAGATATTGTTTTGAAATGCGGTACGTGTAAACTAACAACTAACAGACCGCTATTGTTTGCTTTAACTAGTTACTGAACGTTGATGGCAAGTTTAAGTTAAGCTAGAATTAGTTGATTAAAAATGTGCTACAATTTTTGTATCTGGAAATCTACAACCTTAAATTATGGGACGTTTTAAACAATAAATAAATAAAATAAACTAATTTCCTAGCAACCCTGCCCTGCAGAGTAAAGTGGACCATCCCTTATCCTGTCAGGGGTCTCCAAACTACGGCCCGTGGACCAGATCCGGTCCGCAAAGCCCTCGCATCCGGACCCTGAAGACCTTTTAAATAATTTTAATCTATTATAAGACACTATTTTTACCTGTAGTTTACCACAAAACTGTGTGTAGTCGACCCTCAAACTGATGTCTGACGGCTAATGCGCCCTCCGGTAGAAAAGTTTTGAGACCCTGCCCTAAGACAACGCAAGCAGATATCACCTTTAACACGGGCCACGATCAGACATTTCGATTAAGTGTCATCTAATTATTGCCAGTAGAGCGGCTGAAGCTATAAGACAACAGTGGCACTAAGAAAGTCTTTGGTAAGTTTCTGGCACTATTTGTTTGGAGTGTGTACTTTGGCTACTCTGACTGTGTGGCGCATTAGTATCAAGTTGACATGGAGAGCGTGGCCAACAAACTGTGGGGAGTGTGGCAGTGTTGAGAAAGGTGATGTATTTGGAAGGGAATGCGGCTGCTGCAGATGCCTACATCAAATAATTAAACAATTCTTTGATGCGCACGACACTTAGACATTTACCACCATCTCCAAATTCCGCCTGTTCATTCATGTCGATATATTTCTGTTACAACGCGAAGATACAGAGAGGAGGGGTTGACCCAGTTTAAAAAAAAAGTGAATGCCAATTACCCGACAAACAATCGCTGAGCGTCGCCATGTCTAGTTACCCACTTCCATCCAAACATGACCACTAACCTCCTGACATGACCAATCGTCCATCAACGGACTGGAAGTCAACATTTGAGAAACATCGATGTGAACATAATTTGCATGTACGGAAACAGAATCAGTCGACACCTCGACACTAGTTTGACCCCGGGCAAACGAGATGTGTACCGAGGGGTTACAAACTGCTCGAGGGAGCAGCGAGGTTCACATGTCATGTACATATAAAAAAGTGTTGAGAGCAGTCAATACACGAACACAAGGCCCGTGTTTGGAGACCGTGACACATTGGATGTTGTCAGCCAACATCAAAATACCCTTGGTTACTGTTGGTTACCGGTTCAATTTGAGGTGCTTGACGCTCCAGTCAATTTGAGGTGTTTGACGCTCCAGTCAATTTGAGGTGTTTGACACTCCAGTCAATTTGAGGTGCTTGACGCTCCAGTCAATTTGAGGTGTTTGACGCTACAGTCAATTTGAGGTGTTTGACGCTACAGTCAATTTGAGTTTGAGGTGCTTGACGCTACAGTCAATTTGAGGTGTTTGACACTCCAGTCAATTTGAGGTGCTTGACGCTCCAGTCAATTTGAGGTGTTTGACGCTACAGTCAATTTGAGGTGTTTGACGCTACAGTCAATTTGAGTTTGAGGTGTTTAACGCTCCAGTCAATTTGAGGTGTTTGACGCTACAGTCAATTTGAGTTTGAGGTGCTTGACGCTCCAGTCAATTTGAGGTGCTTGACGCTCCAGTCAATTTGAGGTGCTTGACGCTCCAGTCAATTTGAGGTGTTTGACGCTACAGTCAATTTGAGGTGCTTGACGCTGCAGTCAATTTGAGGTGTTTGACGCTGCAGTCAATTTAGGTGTTTGACGCTGCAGTCAATTTGAGGTGTTTGACGCTGCAGCCCAGGGGTTTTTTCTTTTCCTATACACTTTAAAAAAATATCAGACCATTTTTCATACGTTGCATCAAGAGTTAAATCAAGTACGCGAGACTCCAACAAAATAAAAGCTAAACTTAAACACCATTAGGCATATTTTAATAAATAATCTATAAATGTATCTATGTATAAGTTTTACATAGATTAGCAATCAGCGATTTTAAGTCTCATACTCAAACGAGTTCAAGAACTTGACTGGGACAAAACAATCATGTAGTAGTTACACACAACAAACACCAAATATTTACAAAATGCTGATTGACGGCAGAGGTCGCTAACACCATGCAGTGAGTTGCGAGTGAACAATTGTACAATTCAGCCGTCAAGGCACACAACATATTGTGGGGCCGCTTCAGATTGACACGAAGAATGTTTTCGGTTTGTCCAACACGCTCCGTCTACACGCGATAGCACGAGTATATACACGGCATTGGAGCGTTCAAACGTTCTTGGCGACCAGGAAACAACACGCATCACGTGAGTAGCCAGGAGAATACAAAGAAATCATCACCGTTAATAGAAGGTAATACAATTAACCTGCAACAAACGACATTATCCCCCCAACCCAACCTAAGAGAGAAATGTGAAAACTTTTGCGAGAGAATCCAGAAATCACAGCATTAAAGTTAAGGTTGTTAACGGTTAACCGGTCCTCAGATTCGGACCGGTACCGTAACTTCAATTTGTGGGTATTGGATTATTGCCTGGAATTAATTATTTGTTGTGGTACGGCAGAATACCAGAGCGAGTGACCGTGACATCAAAGCGTAAGGAATCGCGCAACTTAACGGAATCTACATATGCGTTATAAAAATATAATTAATCGATTCAATTTTTCCCGATTAATCGAACACATTAAAAAAATCAGTACCAGCCCTATTAATAAGTTGTATACATTTTAAAACAAAGAGAGTTCACTTTACAGATGACGTGCCAACACCGGTCATACCACAACACATCAAGTGACTCATTAGGCCGCATAGCAATTATAACATCAACACTGAATGGGAAACATGGTGGGTCACAGTATATCAACACTAAATGGGAAACAAGGTCACAGTCCCTATGAAAAAAAATAATTCGAAACTTAAGCCCATCAATAAATACAAGACATGCATCCCTTAAGGTTTAATCAATAAGAAGGAGATATAGCTTTAGGTTCAGGCAGCTCAATTCAGTGGGGGCGGGGGCGAATTGATGGTCTGTGGACTTTAGTCGATGGAAGTCTGGTTATTTCGTCAGGATAATGTTACACAGTCAACACTTTAGTTAAACCTAACCATTAACAAACAAACAGATAGATGACTAAGAAATTCTACGTGTCGGTCTCGCCTAGTCTACTACCAATAGCGGACAGATTATACTTATAGCAAGTAAGGACATTATGTGTATGGATGTAATAAAACGCAATAGTTAACGGCCCAGTTAATAAACATTACCTTGCGACAGTCCTAGGTAGATAGATCCGTTTCATGCGCTGTGGTGGCACCGCAGTTACGGCGGGTCGAAATAGGCAAATCCAAATCCTCCTTAGGGAGGAAACCCCCTTGAGAGGCAGGACGGTGAGCCTCGAGCGAACTTAACCCTGCCCAGGCGGCCCCCTCTTAGAGGGGACCGTGTTGGAGGTGCGCTTGTCAGCTTAGCCATTCGGGGGAGGGGTGGGAGTTTGCCAAGAGATTCCCCAACGGGACCTATAAGAGTTTTAGTAACTCATGGCCTTTGATGCCATCTCAAATGTCACAATAAACATTATATACAATATGATGAAATAAACTGAAAACATTTCTAAAACCATGTACGCTACTAAGATAATCTTAATTCAACAATACAGTCGGTTAGCCCCCTCCCCTCAAACAACGGGCGCTTGGCGCGGCGAGACAAGGCCAAAAAAAATAAATATCGAAGATTATGGGCCTCTCAATTGAACTTATTGGAAAAATGCGACTGAGTTCTAAACTGTTCATCAAAAGACAGTCACATGTATACAAACTAGTTTCTATTCAGATAGGATTACCGCAAATTTATAACAGTACGGTGCCTCCTCGAATAAAAACTAAACTAATGAATAGGCTCTTTAAAACGTAAGCTCTCCAATTAGTTTGGTTGACTGGATCACCCAACACCGTAACGTCCCGAGTAATCAGCGCTCTAATCGGACACGAATCATTTTATCCAACAATATCGACAACCTCTATTCGTTCAATTGGATAATTTCTTTACGTTAAGAACTCCTCAATGTAAGCGAGTACCAAACAAACCGATAAGACGAGAATAGCAGGTCTATGGCACCAACGTCTAGGTCTATGGCACCAATGTCTAGGTCTATGGCACCAATGTCTGGGTCTATGGCACCACTGTCTGGGTCTATGGCACCAATGTCTAGGTCTATGGCACCAATGTCTAGGTCTATGGCACCAATGTCTAAGACTATGGCACCAATGTCTAGGTCTATGGCACCAATGTCTGGGTCTATGGCACCACTGTCTGGGTCTATGGCACCAATGTCTAGGTCTATGGCACCAATGTCTAGTTCTATGGCACCAATGTCTAGTTCTATGGCACCAATGTCTGGGTCTATGGCACCACTGTCTAGGTCTATGGCACCGATGTCTGGGTCTATGGAACAAATATCTAGGTCTAGATCACCAATGTCTGGGTCTATGGCACCAATGTCTAGGTCTATGGAACCAATATCTAGGTCTAGATCACCAATGTCTGGGTCTATGGCACCAATGTCTGGGTCTATGACACCAATGTCTGGGTCTATGGCACCAATGTCTGGGTCTATGGCACCAATGTCTAGGTCTATGGCACCAATGTCTAGGTCTATGGCACCAATGTCTGGGTCTATGGCACCAATGTCTGGGTCTATGGCACCAATGTCTAGGCCTATGGCACCAACGTCTAGGTCTATGGCACCAATGTCTAGGTCTATGGCACCAATGTCTAGGTCTATGGCACCAATGTCTAGGTCTATGGAACCAATATCTAGGTCTAGATCACCAATGTCTGGGTCTATGGCACCAATGTCTAGGTCTATGGAACCAATATCTAGGTCTAGATCACCAATGTCTGGGTCTATGGCACCAATGTCTGGGTCTATGGCACCAATGTCTGGGTCTATGGCACCAATGTCTAGGTCTATGGCACCAATGAAAACGCTGGCTCTTAATATCGCCGTTACCACTGTCCACTTCTTAGATGTGGACAGGCGCGCCAAGACCAACCTGGGAAATGACCTTGCGCCCACACAGTTCACGGATGGTGATGTAACAACGGGGTGGGCGAGGGCAGATGAATTAACCCTACCACAGCCGGACCAACATGCGTCATGACGCCCGCCAGAAACACGCGGCACATGAATAAGTGGGACAGTTCATCTGTAACACTGAGAGTGTGTTTATCTGTAACATTGAGTGTGTGTTTATCTGTAACATTGAGTGTGTGTTTATCTGTAACATTGAGAGTGTGTTTATCTGTAACATTGAGTGTATGTTTATCTGTAACATTGAGTGTGTGTTTATCTGTAACATTGAGAGTGTGTTTATCTGTAACATTGAGTGTGTGTTTATCTGTAACATTGAGTGTGTGTTTATCTGTAACATTGAGAGTGTGTTAATCTGTAACACTGAGTGTGTTTATCTGTAACACTGAGAGTGTGTTTATCTGTAACATTGAGAGTGTGTTTATCTGTAACATTGAGAGTGTGTTTATCTGTAACATTGAGAGTGTGTCTATCTGTAACATTAAGTGTGTGTTAATCTGTAACACTGAGTGTATTTATTTGTAACATCGAGTGTGTGTTTATCTGTAATACTGAGTGTGTGTTTATTTGTAACATCGAGAGTGTGTTTATCTGTAACACTGAGTGTGTGTTTATTAGTAACATCGAGAGTGTGTTTATCTGTAACATTGAGAGTGTGTGTGTTTGTAACACTGAGTGTGTGCTTGTCTATACAAATGGGAATAATTAATTGATCTCAAAGATTCACACCAGTGATGCCATTCAACAATGAGGTGAACACTGCTGATGTTGTGAGACATTCATATCGCCAAGCGTCAGCCATGCCTCCACATTGAGACGGTGAACCGTTAAAACACACGGCACGTGGAGCAATGGCAGACATTATAGCAGGTCTATAAACGTTGAGTCGAATAAATTATTTTTTTTGTACAGTCTAGACTCATGACAGACCCCCGATCATAAAACCAACAAGGTGAAATCTTAAAGAAAGAAATATATGCACCAAAATATTAGTTTTAGCTTTAATTAAGTTGATTCCTGACAATAGAGGTCAGCATATGGTACTACAAATATAATATTTCATTACGCCCTTGTGTGCAGATGGCTACTTCTGTCCGAGATTGAGATACCTTGACCTTGCACCATGGCGTCAACTAGAGTCAGTAAACAGAGAAGAGGTCAGAACCAACACGAAGTTAAATAAAGACTCCTGGTAATCTAAAAAATTTAGTAAAAAGTAAAATGAGTTCTCAAAAGTATTTAATCCGATGCAGACACTTTTGGGCCAGAGTAAAAATGTGTGTAATTAATAAATTACCATCATTACACAATTGAAGTTTTAAAGTAACTGCGCCCAAGTCATTGAATAGTTTTCTTGAATCATTGTTGAAGATAATGCAATGACAAAAAAGCCTTTTTAAAAATAAAATGTCTTTGAAAAATTAATATATTGTGTGATTGCCGGACTAGATTGAAAATCTACAAAAAAAAAAAAAAACCAACATCTTTGTGAAGTGAAATGAACAACCATTAAGTTACCATTAACATCTATTTGAAATTTTGATGAAAAGCGCGGTCAAACTTTTCAACTAAAGACAAGACACCCCCATGTGGGCCATGTTAGGACCCTTGCCGACCACAAGTTGAGGATCCCTGGTTTAGAACCTCAGTGCCAAAGTGTAACAGCATACAGCAATATTTTCCCCCATGTCCAAATATTTGATGACCAGACCATTGTTTAAACAACATCACCAGTGCTTTGATAGATTTCATCACACTAAAAGAGGACAGATGGCTTGAGCTTTTATGAGGAAATGTTAAGTGGCAATTAGCATATGTTCTCAAATGCCACTTACGACAGTATAGTTTATATCAAAATTATAAAATCATAACTTTCAAAATTAAGTTAACTGACCAGGTCAACTCAAGCAGTTTTCAGTTTATTTAACCCACTTGGAATACTAGCCTTTTAGTTTGTAATGAAATGGTCTTCACTCTGCCATCTTGTCCTCGGATGCAGCAGTAGATCAGTCAGGACATTTATATTCCTTTTAAGAAAATTGTCCATCTACAAGAGTCCCCCAGGCACCCAGCATGCTCCAGGTATTGCTACGCTTCTTAATGGTGCAAAGTTTTTTTCTGGTCTTGTGTTCTCAACTTCCTCAGGGCTCTATCTCAGGGGCTTGCCTTTCTGTCTTGTGTTCTCAACTTCCTGAGGGCTCTATCTCAGGGGCTTGCCTTTCTGTCTTGTGTTCTCAACTTCCTGAGGGCTCTATCTCAGGGGCTTGCCTTTCTGTCTTGGAAGCAGGTTTTTGTAGTGTATGGCCAATCCTTCACCAACGCCTCATCCGCTGCCACAATTCCAGGCTACTGATTTTGTCAGGCCAGTAAATTTTTAATAAGGGCTGGATTTTCTTCAGGAACACCTGTATTATTCTCCATGCCCTTGATGACACCATAAGCAAACTTCTACTTCCTGCTACTCTTATCATCTATGTTAAATCTTAAGCTGAATATTTACAAGGCAGAAGCTCAATTTTAAAATAATAATATTTGAGAAAAATCTATAAAACTGACAAATCATACAATAAATAATAGAGATAGAAAGCACTTAGTATAGTAGTTAGTAGAGGGCACTTAATGAACCTCAAGAAAGTGAGAGGTGTACAGAAAATACAAAATACACCGTCAGCACTAAGCCCAATAGGATTTGTGAATCAGTTCTGAACGCAAATAATTTCTTTAAGTCTAATGCCAAACTAGTTAAAAAAATGAATGGTCTTATCGGTATTATCAATGTTAGTTTTAAGCTGCAAGAAGACATCACACAATAGTTAACCTTGAATTTAAATAGTTGAAATGATATCTCTAGCCGTAAATGTTAGACTAAAATCATCATATTAGTACCTGGCTTAAATAGTATAAAATACAATATAACATGTATGACTTGTTGTATGTTTCTCCATCTACTACTAATCTACACTCTGTGTTGGTTTTCATTTTGGATATTACAATGATTTCCGTTTACTTTTTGTTCAAATTTAAGCCTTTGCACTTTCCATAACTATTTTGTCCAACAATCTTTGTAGTTATTCCTCGCTTTTTGCTATATTATTTCACTATAGATAACTATTAATATTTAAAATATTTATGCCTACACTATGATGTTAACAGTTAACATATACTTTACTAAAAACATCAATCTCATGTTGTTTGAAGGTTGTGCATTTTATTCTTTCAAAAATTAACGCAGGTCTAAATTAGGCATATTCTTAAATGACAACAATTAGATAAATGATTAAATGACAATCATTAATAATTAACAATTACAGACTAATTCAGGTCAGGTCAAACTATTTCATTCATTTTTTTATTAGGTAGGCCTGGTCCTGGTAGGTTCTGCCATGGCCTTAATTTATAAGGCATAATAAGGCAAAGGACACTAAGGTAGGATTAGGAGTAACTTAATTAAAGCCCAGTAAGGCAGGCAAGGCCAAAGACTAACTTTATAAATGACTTATTTCGCCATTAAGACTTAACTAACACCTGAGCCTAGTTATTTTTATTATCATACTTATACTATACACTGTACTCACTGACCTGTACTGTACAAGTACAAGTACCAGTAAGTTTAGTAAGTTCAATTTGTAGGTAAGCTGGTTTGTTAATAATATACAATTACTTCAGTAGCTAATGAAATGCAATGGGCCTTATTGCCCTTATACTTAAGGCAACAGAAAACAGTAATAAATTTCTAAAATAAACATTTTAAAATCATACCTATTCTTTCTATAGTAAATCCAGCAGGCGCTTTGAGCACTCTTCTACCCCATGCCGATCGAAGATTTTCCAAATGGATATCTCCGCCAGTAACAAGAATTGTTGAAGGTTCCACAAAACCTTTGTATTCCAAACTTTTGATACTTTCTACTAAAGAAGGATTCCAATAGCACGTTTTATTCCTAATTTTGAAATCGTGTAGTAGCTCTTTACCATTGTATCCACTAGGTGAAAGAGCTTTTTGAACTTGGGAAGACTGAATAACATTTCCATCGGAAGAGTCTATGTGAGTTTCATCGTTATCTAAATTATTTCCAGAATTACTCCTTGTTTTAGGAATCAAAACAATAGCCAAACACTTTGACACAACGGGTAGATTTTTGCTTGAGGAATTTATTTTACCTTCCTCTCGTATATGTTTGTGGGACATGCTTTGTTTTGATTGCAGTCCCGCGTCATGAATTCAAACCAGTTCACATTTTTAAACAGCTCGCAAGCACTCGACGCGAACCGCGGCTGACAAAATTCATCACCTGCCTCGACGTTCATTGATCAAGCTCACATCTCCCGCTAGCGATTTGTAGCGCCCCCTTAGCTCAGGTACTATTGTGGACAGGGGAGAGCAGAGATAATGATATTTTTATTTCAAATATTTTTAATCAGCGAAGAAATGTAATCTGTACAGGATACTTTTAAATAATAACATCAGAAAATAATAATAATATATTTTTTAAAATGAAAAGGCTATTATAACAACTTCAAATAAGTATCCCATGAGCGAAACGTAATATAATTACAATTTTGCGAAATCATAATGATTTCCTTCAAGATTGATTAATAATATTACATGTTACTGATAAATTAACATCAATAATTGGATCAAACGTAAAGAAAATTTTCTTTTGATAAATTTTCAAGTATTTTTCATATATACATTGTTAAAAGAAACATAATTATATCCAAAGTAGGTATTTAAAGTTAAAACAACAATTTTTTTAAAAGTTATTATGAACCTATTAGGTTTGGTAAAGCGGCGAATAGATTAAGGAACGTCGAATCTTCATAATATGAGCTTAGGCTTTAAAACTTAATTTTAATAATAATCATTTCATTAAATCTATGACTACGAAGACTATGATCTATAGTTTAAATATTAAATACTTGTTTGGGTCTTTTTAGTTTAGACATAAGCATGCATTAACATTCATTAATTAGCGTTACTTTTCATTTAGTAAGATAAGCTACATCATTAATTTAATTTAATGCTGCGATAAGTAACGAATGTCACGCTCTGAATGAATGAACTGTTTCAAAATTAAATGTAAACTAAGTATAGTGTGTGTGTATAGTATATAATAGTATAGTATAATGTATAAATTATACAAAAATTTAAACGTCATACGTACACATTAGTACACAATTACAAAAGAACAGCTATTTATGTTCAATATTATATAAATCGAATTCACAACTGACAAGAGTAACTCAGAACTCCATTGCCAATATTCAACTTAATAAACTGAATTAACTGATAAACCCAGAAAAACTAGAGGATGTAATAAAGTATGTATTAATTAATTTATTAAACTATATATTATATAGTTAGTAGTAGTAAGGTTAATTTATAGTAGTAGTAGGTAAGTAGTACTAGTACCTTTCTTACTTAAACTTTCTGCAGGCTATGGCTATACTATAGTCTACACTATAGTCTATAGTATACTGTATACTATATAACTATATAAGTATATAATTATAATATAGACATAGACTACTATATACTATATACTATAGTGTCTAAAGCATTGGGATTAGTATATTATTAATAGGGCAGCGGAAATTATTGATTAATTTCTCGATTAATCGGTAAAAAAAATTATCGATTAAAATTATTTTAATCGATCAAATAAGGATTAAAACTATGAAAAATCTTTGCTATGACTATGATATTACAGATTTATCAAAAAATTATCAATTATCAATAATAAAAAAAAGATGATTTTTTACGTACAAACTTCTTCATTTAAAAAAAATAGTTTTTAAATTGTAAACTTTAAAACAAGCTTTTTTATAAGGATAATGTTATCAACAATTAAACATTGTTTTTACTTAATTAACAATAACAAAATTAAAATTCATTGACATTATATTGAACTACTTTTGTCTATATAAAAAAATTGTGAATTGTCTGGTTTTTTTTTTATTTACTTCCCTTGAAATTTTCAGTTTAATGACGTCATACATCTTATTTTTGCTTTAATCAAAATTATCGATTAATTATTCGTTAATTTTTCAAAAGTTAACGATTAATTTTAAATTAATCGATAACAGCCCTAATTATTAATAATATTATTATTATAATAGAGGCTTTTTTGTTGATGAAAAAAATCTCTTATTTATTATTTATTAAAGTTATTAAATAATAATAATAATTTTTTAGACCTTATTAAGAATGTATGAGTAAGAGATTTTTATAAGGTTATAATTATAAAGAATAAGTATAAGAAAGCTTAATTAAACTATTTCACCATATTTTTCTTTTTTTGATAGAAAGTTAAATAAAATTCAATTATGAGATGAAAAATGGTCCATGAAATTGAAGATTTCTATGGTGTGTACTTGTTATACTGCTTAAATCCCAAATATAAGGGAAGAACCTATATTGGATATACAGTAAATCCCAATCGCCGTATTAAACAACACAACACAGGTGCACACAAAGGTGGCGCTTACAGAACAAGTGGACGAGGACCATGGTAAGTTCCTTTTGGGTTGTTAAGTAAGAAATAATTCCACTGAAAACTATTAGATTTATACAATTTCAATATAAGTGTTTCATATGCCTTGAGTAATTAAAATTTTTGTAATTTTTAAACCTTCAAAATTTTCCACAGGGAAATGGTTTTGATTATACATGGCTTTCCTAATGATGTATCAGGTTTAAGGGTAAGTGTATTTAATAGGAACAAAATAAGCATAGATATTGGCTATTGGAAATTAATTTGTAAATAGATACAAATTACAAAAGACTTAAATTTTTATTGCTAGATATTGTCTTTAAAAATTTTAGTTTGAGTGGGCATGGCAAAATCCAAACAAGTCAAGACGTCTCCGAGCAGTTCCAGGAAAGTCCTCAAAAGAATCTGCATTTCAGTACAGGTGGCGAGTCGTTTGCAACATGCTGAGAACTGCTCCATGGAGTGGTTTATCTTTAACTATAAGATGGCTAAAGCAAGAGTATCAGCAAGATTTTCCTACGGGTTTGTAAATCAAAATTCAATAATGTAACTTTATTTTAGGTACTTGAAATAAGTTGATAAATTATGAAGTAGAACAATGAAGATGTAGCTGGAAGTCATTGTACAGAAATTGATTCATGTTTAAAAATGTGTAACATTTTTTTTATTTCAAGGGTTACAGCCACCTCTTCACATCCCTGTTACATTTGGACCTGTTGTTAGCAAACAGATAACAAAACAAAAGAAATCTAAAAGTCAATCAGGCCAACTTCCTACATCTTGCCAACCAGCTGATGACAAAGATTTACCATTTAGCAATAATACTTTTTGTGCTCTGTGCTGTATAAAAATTCAGGTAAGCTTAAAGACATTAAATTGATGTTCATCTGAAATGTCTATTTCAAAACAAAAAAAAATATCATTACATATAGGTTTCCCCTAACTAATCCATCTTCTAAAAACAATTTGACAGAAGGATGACAAGACTCTCAATTGCTTACATCCGAGCTGTTCAATGGTGGCCCACATAATCTGTTTGGCAAAACATTTCCTAGACGATCCTGCCAAGCTTCTGCCAATAGAAGGAAAATGTCCCAGCTGTCAAGTCAACTTGCTCTGGGGGGAGTTGGTACGTCACAAGAAAGGGTGTCACAAAAATTTATCAGAATCTCAATTTCAGGTACTTGTAAAATTTGTTATGTCTTATAGTGGAATTTAGTTTAGGAAAACCATTATTCAAAATTAATAATTTTTTGCAAAAATTAGGCTTTAGATGTGACCATGGGCGTATACAGGGGGGGGGGGG
>MUZC01000397.1:187737-220015 GCA_002072015.1 Radix auricularia | reverse complement strand
GGGGGCATTTGCCCCCCCCCCCCTTTACATTTGAGAAAAATGTCATAATTTTTTTACCATAAAACTGAACTAAAGTCCCCGCAAGTTAATTACATTGAAGACAATGTACACATATCAAAAATAAAAAAGAATTATATCTGCAATTATAACTGTTTACATTATTGATTGTTATAAATAAAATTTCTGTCACATTTTTAGCAAAAATACGCATGGGCGTATACAGGAAGGGGGCAAAGCTATTCTTGTCCAACCGTTCACCTTCCAATATTCAATTTAGAAAATGAATAAGTGTCAAATTAGAAACAGTAGCCTCAGCTGTGTCTGGCTGTTGACTTGTACTGATGTCTTCGATGCTAATGATAAGTCAGATGCTGCAGACGCCCCAAAATCTTCTAATAACGGCCTTTCGGAATCCCGCGATTTCACTTCTTTTGGTTGCTTTTTTTAAAGCCTGTAAATAATTTTCTATCCATCTTTGGCAATCCTGCAGTTTCTACACATATATTATTTCAGAGAAAAATATAATTTTCTTATGAGAACTTACGTTTTTGATTTATTAAATGCTTTAATATATGTTTTATTTTAGCTATTACAGCGCTACTTTGTGAGTCTTATTAATCTCTTAGACTTTTTGCGGCACGTATGTTATACTTAAACTTAAATTTAATTGAAAATTAAACCTGTATAGCATTGTCAGTTAGGAGCAGTCCATAATTGACGTCACGTAATTTTGGCCGATTATTCACACACCCCCTCCCCCTAGTCACACTTTGTTACAAAAACTTAGACCCCCCCCCCCACAATATGACGTCTAAAAGCTGTGACACCCCACCTTTAGGTGGTGTTGTCTATTTGAAAATGAGCATGTTTTAAAACACTTTACTGTTATTTTAGTATGTATTTAGTGCAAGGCTACACTCTGATATCGTAAAACACGGTAATCCGTGCAAAACATGATAAAATAGATAGTAAGAAATCGAATATTAAGGTGGAACTTTGGCTTATAGTAGCATGTTTTGACATGATGTCAAAATTCTTATCCCCTTCCCTTCGTCACAAAGCTGGGAACCCCCCTCCCCATAGGCGCGTGATGTCAGTTTTGGAAAGTAAAAAACATGATTTTTTTTTACCCTGCCCTGGAAAAATTCCTAGCGACGTCCATGGATGTGACTGAACATATGATCATACTATTATAATATGTTGAATTACCTTTCAATGGGAAAAGAGTAAATTTTGACCTAAATTTTAATGACACAAAACAGTGTAAGAAAATGTTTTCATTTAAAACAATAACTTAACTTTGTCATGGTGCAAATTTTTCTCTTAAATCCATTTATTGTACATTTTATATAGGGAGGAGGTGAAGGAGAAAGTGATACTTTATCAACATTATCAGAAAGTGACGACAGCAATAGCTGATTATAACACAAGTACAAGTAAGAAAAAACAACTTTGAGCATTGGTTAAATTATTCAAGACTTAAATTATCTTGGCATGATGGATAGTGTTGATGAAAAAAAAAAACCCAGCTTATAATCACTAGACAAACCACAACTATAACAATTAGATGCTATAGTAAGTGGGATTTGTTCCACTACAAAAAATGACATAGCGTCATAGGAACAGATTTTCATATAAATAAGATGATGAAATCTCCCTCATCCCCCACTCCTCTTTTTATTAACTTAGACATTACCTTTGTGACATATATAAAATAGAAATATATATTTCCCGGATATTACATTTAAGTGATAAATGGAACAAACGTAAAAGGAAATAAAGAGTTTTTGATCTTTAAGCCAGGATTTGAAATTCTCTTTATGCACTGCAGAGCAATGACTTGGATAATGGAGTTGCTGAAAGTTAGTGTCAGATCTCCATTTGATATTAAATTCTTATAATCTTAGTGAATGGACTTGGTGTGAAAACGTGCTGATAGAAGTTAGTTATGAGGATTAATTAGAACACATGTTTGATGGGCTGGATCCATTGGAAATATCGCAGTTTATAATTTATATTGTATTAGGAGGTAACAAAGAAATGTATGCAAACAAAGATTTTATAAATAAAATGAGATTACTTATATTCTGGGAATCTTATGTTGGTATATTATTTAGCAAAGGCGTCTAGTAGAAATCTGTTGTTTTTTTTCCTATTTTTTTTTATGCCTCAAAATTTTGTAAATACAAATGATGGAAAACTGATCCGAATAAATTCGTACAAGGAAAATCAACTTGTTTTAACATTAAATATTATAAGTTGTTAGACTTGCTATTTTGACCATTTTAAAATATTTAAAGTAAACTATACTTAGCATACCACACAGTTTATTTGTATAACTTGAGCTCTATTTTAAATGTCAATTTTTAGTTGAATTTTTTTTGAAGGCAATAAAATAACTATATTTTTTAATGTAATTCTTACTACAGATTTTGTTGATATTCATGCATTTTGGGGTTTGCTGAGCTGGGATATAATTTTTTCAGTTTTTTTTAAAAATGTGAAATATATTTTTTCTAATGGATATAACCTATGTTACAACATTTTTATGGTAAAAACAAAGATACATATTTCTACCTGCTCTATGAATTTAATCTGATGTGAATGCATTATACTATTCTTCATTTTGTTTTAATTTATTTGCTTATACACAAATAGATCAGGGGTCTCCAAACATGTTTGCTGAAGAGCTTCATTAAAGACTGTCAAACAGCAGTCTGGGGGTAGACTAATAACCCCCAACTACTAAGTTTTGTCGTAATCTACAGTTAAAAATATATTATTTTTTTTAGATTAAAAGGTCTCCCATGGGCCAAATGAGAGGGCCTCAGAGGCCTTATCTGGCCAGCGGGCTGTAGTTTGGAGACCCTTGAAATAGATTATTACACATTTATAAAGAATTTCCAGTTTTTGGGCTAAATAAGTTTCTTTGTGAAACCTGATAATTGTTGAATTTTTAATGAATTGTTACTCCCTATTAAGATTTTTATTGCATTTAATGTAACTTAATTTTAAGTCAGCTTGTGTCATGCTTGAATCAAAGCTCCATGCAATTTCACTTGTAATAATTTTTAAATTGTGTAAAGAATCAAATTTAGCATCATTACATATACTGTCCTCATAAGCAATTTGTCATATATGCTATCTATAACCCTTGTTTATTGTAAAATATAAGTGGATATTTAAAATTTGTTGTCTTTATCATCATTTTCATTAACAGGAATTGCCAAATGTGCTGTTCCAATCATTTCATTAATTTATTCTTCATATTAAACACAAGAAAGACATAAAATATTTAATCATTAAAACAACCCAATTTTCACAACAATATGTTTGTTTTATTACAAAATACATCTTATCATACATAATAAAAATATGCACTGGTTAAAATTCAGACATTCAGAATTAGACAAGCTATTATTATTATATGCAACATTTATCACATAGAGGTTTACATTTTATCAACAAGCAATTAGTTAGGTTGATCTCACATCATATCATTGACATAAGAAAGTCTTAGATTAGCTCACTACTAAAAAAGGTAAGTTACTAATTATTGGCGTGACGAACCTCTTCTATTTCTATTTGTCCAACCATACCAGACAAACTATTCAAGTCTTCACTACTTAGATTGTAAGAATCCTGTACAATACCGGTTTATGTCCCGTAAGAATAAACTAAGTCAAGAAATTAAGACAAAAATAACAGAAAATCTTTTTATCATACCTTAACTAAAACAGGTGAAATTACTTTCAATTATTTAAATGAAATTTATCATAAGGTTTAAGTTAATTGTAATACCACCAATTGCTGCAGTAAGATTTATTTGAGAATAAAACTGAGGTAACCGGTAATTCCTGAAGTTGCCGAGTATAACATAATTTTATAACAATTCCTGCATTGTTTAATTTCAGAAATAAAAAAAAGAATTTTAAACTTTAGTGGATGAGAATAAACTTAGAATGATCAGTTTTGCTTAACAAATCAGCTTAGTTTGTTGTGCCTTTTTCATGTCATAGAGGAGGCATCCATAGTAACGCAAGTGTCAATATGATGCGAATGTTTCACTGATTTCTACTTGAAAAACTACTGCGAAAAATTTGTGATGAAAAAGAATAGCTGCCCAAGATATATATGAACCATTGTCTGGTATAGGAAGGGGTTAGGTCCAATGAAATAGTGTGTCGGTTGTCCCAGTTTTTCCTATTGGCTCTCTGAAATAAAGTATTTATTATTGAAGCAAATAGATTTATTGTAAAATACAGCTTTAAATTGTACAGGAAATGTTCATGTAGGACTGGACCCAAAGTGTAGGTATATCTTCTATGGCAATTTTTTAAAAGTAACTTGCTTTTTATTTTAATAAAAGAAGAGTTATCTTTATATTACTATTACAATTACAAATAGATAAGTAAAATATTTACAATTCACTTTTACCTCTTGAGTGCACAGATCACATAGATATCTTTAAAAAATAATCAAATTTTATTTGTCATATTTTATTAGTCTGACCAAGAACAGATATATATTAAATATATATATATATATATATATATATGTTATATCCAGTCAAAATCGTTACAATAAAATATTGGTGCAGTGTTAAATTCAATACTAATGTTCCAACATACGTATATAATCAATATATACAAAAGAAAACACTCATAACTTGGCTATAAATAATGCCGAATGACTAAATAATGAAGATACGTATTAGCAAAAACATCCTTACTCATTTATGCATTTTTAAAATAGATAATATAATGATAAAACAACCTTGAAAATAATTATTTTAATTTTACACAATTAATTTGAAATCAATATTTTAGAATGTTTATAATATGTTTGTGTTTTGATCAATTGGCTTACAAGCCAGTTCTTGGCAAGGGCATTATTCTCATCTTTTTAAACATGATCATTTAGTCACATTTAGTGTATCACTATACAACATACATGAATAATTATTTTTTAGTATTTAGATTGGGTCAACAGTTATACACCATGTAAAAATTAATATTTTTATTGATAATAGTTTAAGAATGGATTTAACTAGAATGAACGATATGATCTTAAGATGAATTGGGCATGACAAAAGCTTTGAATGATTTCGGTGTAGTTGGTGTTTTGGGGCTTCTATTCTTTCTAGACTCTGGCTGTATCACTGGAAACCTGAAATAATAGCACCAAAAAAAAAAGTAAAAAGAAATTATTAATTTAAAAGTGATGAGAGATCTCAAAATTTAATTATTTTTTTCAATAACATAAGTTGGATTGATTTACAGTTGCAATTTATTATTCAGAAATTATTTAAGTCAAATTTACTTTGATGAAGACAAGTTTTAGGGCCACCTTTGTGCTGCCAAATTATGATAATTAAAAAGATTAAATCCAAATATTTTTTTACAGTAACTAATCAACCATACCTAACTATATAACCTTATAAATTCATTAAACTATGCTGAAACAATTTTCTGTACACAAGGCTTTAATCTTTACTTAGAACAAGAAATTTAAAAGACTCTAAATCATTTATAATAAATGAAGACCTCAAGGGAAGAAATGGCTTTGTGACATTTTTGTAGTTATTAGATATTTAAGTTTAAAGTTCAAAACTGTACAGATTTATCATTAATTAAATTAATTATAATTTTTCATGGGGTCAATTATGTTATTTTTTTCATAAAAACGTGTTCAGAACAATGTATTTTTGACCCCTCTATCAGATAGAGGGGATAACTAAATAATTTTAAAAATGTCAGGCGATAACTAAATAATATAAAAAATGTCACATGGCCGTTTCTTCCCTTGAGGTTTACAAATATATTTTGAGTATAATTTTGATTGATCTGACATCTACAGTATATTGTTTGTTTAAACCAATGATGGCACATGAGTCGCTATTGGTTTTTCAGTGTTAACATTGTGACTCATGAACATTTTGTGATATTAAAACTTTTCATAAATTGCAATATGGTATGTAAAAAAAATTTGTTTGTTTAAATCTTGACAGAAACAAAGGGTTATAAAATAGTTTGCGGATCGGTTTAGAGAACACCTGTATAGTTTATAACATAAATAAACAGGCTCAATGTCTTGTGTCTAAACTTTTCAACAGTGTTGACCATGTCAGAATTTTAGATATTGAAGTAACTCGTATTTAATATGCCATCAATAGCCACGATAGGATCTACATGGAAAATAGATTTATAAAACGATTTGGTTGGTGGGTTGGCTCCATATGGAATAAACCAAATTCTAAATTTTAGCTAACTGTAGAATCTTTTTACTGTTGTGGTTTTCACTGTAAAATTTGATACATCCTCCTTTTTCTAATATCCTGAGTCATTGTTGTTTTTCCTTTCTTTTTAATTTACATAACTATTTAATGCTATAGTGAGTCTTAAGGATTTAAATATAATTTTATTACTTAAGTAAGTACGTACTTATATTTATTGTACTGATGCAGGCATCAGCCGAAAGGTTTATATTTATTGTTTTAATTTAATAACAAAGCTCAAATTTATTTTTTTCATTACACATTTTTCTTTTTTAAAATAGTTTGGCCTTAATTTAAAAGTTGAAGGGAGCGATTGGTTGGTGATGTAAACTGTTAAATTTCGGGTTTCAGGTCTGGTAAAAATTTGTGTTTCAAAGTTTTGACCATTCCCTGTTTGTCCTACTAATTTATTAACTTATTTTAAAAAATTCAAATCAAATATGTCAACAAGTTGGAGTAAATAAAAATATAGAGAATAAAATACAAGTTTTCTGCTAGAATTAGAATAGAAAGAGGACTTTCCAGCAACCAATGTTTCACATAATATTAGGCACGTTATGCCAGAGCCTAGAATATTGCTGGTGCTAAATGACCTAATTCTGCTGCGGACTTAATTAAGAAGAATATTGAGGAAGTCATTTCATGATTAAATCCAAATAATTCCAGCAGACTCAGAGTCCAATGAATCTTTTTGTTATTTGCAATAAAGTTCATAAAATTAATGCATCAAGCTGTAACTATTAACTACCACCTGACAGAACTTCTTCACACCACATATAACAGCTACCTATCAGATTTAACTCTTCTTGTGCCATAAGGTTTTCTGAAAACTTCTGCCTCAGTGCCGTAAGAATTTCCCAAATTGCGATCAACCGGTTATGAAATTTTAAAAAATTGCGTAAAGTCCATTTATATTATTATTGTCATACTGACTTCATCTTTTAGGATAAGAATGGTTATTTTATGTATCCAAAGGGCCGAATTGAGTTTAAAACTATTTTTACCTGAAGTTTAGTACTATAATTATAGTAATAAAGTATAGCAAAATCTCATCTTCGAAAAAAACCCGTAAAAACTACCAAACAACTTTGCGAATTGAGCGATAACACTAGGGAGGGAAACAGCCGCCATTGCCAGAAGTCAAATACATCGCTTTTCACGCACTGAAGAGTTTTTATTTTCTGTAATTTTGTTTCTAAAGAGAGTTCTTTTGAGGCGTGCTTTACCGCGCTTTGGTAAAAACAAAGTGGTGCGCATTACTGGAGGGTCTTAGTTTTTTTGACACGTGAGAAGTGAGAGGGAAGGGGGTGAAAATCAGTCAAAATAGTGTGGTGTCATTTATGGACAGCCCCATATCTGAGTTGTATGTCAGACACAGACATTTTAATCAAATGGGTGTCCATTATGTCTGTGAAGATAATGATTCCATACCTGGCTGCAAAGAGCTTGTCAGATAAGTATACAGGTAAGTTGCTGATTATGAAAGCACGCAGTCTGTATCTCCAGTATGGCACATAGCAGTAGTTGGGATTTTCTGTACACACAGCCTCAATCATGTTGTCAACAACCTAGAGAGATTTAATTTAAAATATACATGATTGCATTATCATTCATTCTTTCAAATCGTAATTATAGAAAGAAAAAACAAATTACACAAACTATTTGTGTAAGAAAACAATACATTTAAGCTTTATTTATGAACTAATACAAATGATGAAGGCATGAGCCGAAGTCTTGTTTATAGTTGTTGACCCTATAAAATAATGCTCTCATAACTCATAGACAGAAAGTAGTAGATTCAGTTAATTTTAACATGTATGTCATTCTGATGGTGATGCACAGAATATTAAAGTAATATTCTTAAACATTGATCAAAGGTGCATCAAACATTTTACAATACAGATAAAAAAAATAATGAAATTTAGTTGTATAACATACTAAATCTTACCTCTCAAGGAAAAGTGCTTTATAGTTATAAAACTTTTTTAATGAATACTTCTTGGGTATCTCATGCCCAATGCTGAATTATGTTAAAACTTAATGGAAGTGAATTAAAATATTTGATTTGCTCACAAGCCAAAGAGAAGTGTATTATAAATGGCCTAAACATCAACTTACTTCCATCACATTAGGTCTTGCTTGCCTCAGACTCACAGCTACCTGCTTAAGGAAAGCATCAAAATATTCCTCTCCATAATCAGCTCGGACATCGGTGGGGGTTTCAGCCCAAGATTTTCTGTTTTTGTCAATCAGGTAATTTTCCAAAGTGATGGGTGTTCTGAAGAAAAAACAACATAAAAATCATTAGATTTCCTTACTGCTTCATTTTTACAACCTCTACTTCTTAGAAATGTTAAAATGAACTATTTTTCTGCAACTTAGAAAATAAATTATATATTTTTGGTAAAATTATGATATCAGTATACTAGGGATGCGGAAATTATCGATTAATTTCTCGATTAATCTGTAAAAGTTTTTATCGATTAAAATCATTTTAATCGATAAAATAGTGATTAAATTTAAAGAAAATGTTTTAAACAATTTTTATGATTTGTTAATAAATAATTAATTATTAATAATTAACAATAATTGGCTTTATTTACCTATAAACTGCTCCATTGAAAAAAAAAAGATTTTGTAAGTGTAAACTTTAAAATAAAGCTGTTTTTATAAGGAAAATGATATAAAAATTTAAACATTGTTTTTACTTAACTAGCAATAACAAAATTTAAATTCATTGACATTGTGTTCAACTACTCATATATTTTAATTTTTAAAAATCTATTGCTTGTTTTTGTTACTTCCCTTAGATTTTTAGTTTGATGACATCATACATCTTATATTTAGCTTTTATCAAAATTATCCATTAATTATTTGGTAGTTTTTCAAAAGTTAACGATTAAATTTAAATTAATTGATAACATCCCTACAGTATATAAAGAATTTTATAAACCTAAAAACCAATTTCTGCTAAGACATTTTCTTTTCATAACAATCCTTGCACAAAGAAAACAAGCTTAAAAGTTAACATTTGATGCAATTCTGAAGATAATAATTTACTGTAATTAATATCTGACTTACTTATATAGACCAGGTTCAATGGTAATAACTTTTATATTAAACTTTTTCATTTCCTGCCTCAGTGCATCTGAGAACGCGATGCAAGCTTTCTTGGACATTGAGTAAGCAGCAAATGCAGGGAGGGTAAATCGACCTGACACAAAAGTTAAATTTTGAGGAAAGGCTCAGAAAAATAGACACATGAATGGGATAGTTTTGTGAATTAACATTATATAAACAATATAAACAAGGACTGTATTGAATTTTAATGGACAATATTAATTTTGAAGAATTAATGTTAAAATTTATAATGGTGAAAAAATATATAAAAGATGATGGTGAAAAGTTAGGAAAACATTACAAACATTACTCGCAATTTGTTATATTTAGATTTGTCATCAATGTATTTTTTAAGAAAGTTTGAATGAACAGAAGTTGACTCATTAAACTCATTAGCAAATAATTGAGAAATAAATATTCTCTTTAAAAGTTTGCATTTTCACCTATTTTGACATACACTTCTTTGTTAAAAAATAAATTCAATAAATAATTTAAAAAAAAAAAAACTTTCATGAAACAATATATTATGTAGTAGTAGTAGAAGTACTAATTTCTGCATATGTTGCTACTCAGGCCCTGTTAATTGGTTTAAGATGATGAGATTGTGCAAATTTCTCTACAGACATAAAAAACATATCTGTTCCAGTGTACCATGACCATGGTCCATGGGCATGGGATACAAAAATTAATATTATTAATTAAGGGTTAATTATTTATGTATTTAATTTTAATAGTTTTTCCTCTGCTAGCAGATGATTTGTTTCCATCTAAGCCATCTTTATTTTAGATCTAAAGAACAAGTGTGAAGACTCACCAGCTAAACTTGCCACGTTAATGACCCTTCCTTCTGACTGTCTGAGAAGTGGCAGGAACCCTTTCGTAACACGAACTATTCCAAACACATTGACATCCATGATCTTCTGGAACTCTTGTACGGAGCACCATTCTATTTCACAGAATACGGCGACACCAGCGTTGTTCACAACGGCCCATAACTCTTTAAAAAATAAAATTATTAATAAGAAATGAAGTTGCCGCAATGAAATTTGAATTATTTACAAAATTAATAATAGAAGAAGCTTGATCAAAATTATAGTTATAGTTTTAATGTATTGAGTGCCGGATTTATTGTTAATTTCAGAAGTAATAAATCTACACGAATTAAGGATAACGCATAAGTCGATAATAATTTGTCCAGTGGAAAAAATAGAAGCAATACCGGACATTATTATAATTATATTTATTTAATTTAAATATGGATTTTTGTGTCATCGACAAATTTTGTTTGACTAGTATTTCTAAGACATCTGGCAACCCTACATAATACGTCTATAACTTTAGAGCCACAAACCATTGTCTCCAATGTTGTCCTTGACATATTTGACGGCTTGCTCAACTTGAAAGTCGTCTGTTACATCAATGGGAACAATGCGAAGCCGTTCAGAGGTGGATTCTTTCAGGGAGCGGGCGCCCTCGCGGTCCGGTGCTAGGCAACCGGCGAACACGTGATATCCCATTTTGTCCAAACGCTCTGCCAACTCACGACCAAAGCCAGTGTCACAACCTGACGATGAAAAAAACATAATTGCTCTGTCCATGTAGTGATAAGATAAATGTAATGTTTAGTTTGTGTGAGGGTAGAACTATCATAGACGAGACAATAACCCATGCAGCATGGAACGGTTTATTAGTATTAGATGCTAATTTCGATTGAGTCAGGAGTAGGTCAATAAGTGGCCTGATAATAATAAAAGGGCATCTATAAATTACGTACGGGTATTCGTAAGCACATCACCCTGTTTCAACTAATAATTTTTTGAATTCCTCTTATAAACAGAATTAGTTTCTCTACCCTCAGCCAGCTATAAAAATTATGTATGCTAATAGAAATGTAGTGTAGTCACCAAAAAATAGTTCGTTCCATTACATCAGTGGTTTCCAGCCTTTTTGGGGTGGCGACCCCTTTATATAAAAGCCATGTGACCCGCGACCCCTTTGAAATTTTAATAAGTCATTTTCAATAAAGTTTTTTTTTTTTTTACAAAAGAGAGCAAATTTGCATTATAGAGAATATTTGTAGTCGACAGTTGACGAACCCCAGATAGTGAAATCATCATCTGTGTGTGCCTACTCATTTGATCTTAAATGAATAATGGCGCGAAACATTCATGCTACGATTGGACACTGGCCACCTTCACGTAGGAATTAATTGTTTTCAAATTTGTTTCGTGTAATCAGCTCGTGCACTGCGAAAATATTTTTAAAAAATTGTTACATAGGCAGTAAATTAAGTTGTCCCATTCGTACACATCCAGATGAAACAACTCTTCATGTACACATTCAGTGTGACAACACTTCCAAGATACAAATACAAAAAGTGCTACCTGCTTCCTAACATAGGTGCCGCATCTGTTTATTCTTTCATATTCTTTCCGCCTACTGTCTACTCCCATGTGTGCATGGGGTGTTTTCTCTATTGTTTCCCACCCCCACTCAGTGTTAATCCTATGCCCCGGGGGGAGGGGGCTCCAATGCCGGGGGTGTCCTTTTTCAGGTTCTGTTCTTTAGGAACTCAGCACATTCGGGTGTTTTGATCTTTCATGACAGTTACACTCAGCACATTCGGGTGTTTTGATCTTTAGGGACTCTGCACATTCGGGTGTTTTGATCTTTAGGGACTCAGCACATTCGGGTGTTTTGATCTTTCATGACAGATATACACATCTAATTTAGGATCTTTGTCAACTGAACTCGATAGCAAAATATTGCATGTGTCTCTTTTTGTAAACAGTTTTATTTTCTTTGTTTAAAAAAATCTTTCCTATATACTATAATGTGCAAATACCGGTAGTTCTACATTTTTTTAAAATTCAGCGCATTGAATTTCAGTAAGTCTCAAACAATGGAAGAACATTGAATCAATCTTCTTAGCAGAATTGTAAAGCGTGTGTATGTGTGTGTGTGTGGGGGGGGGGGTATACGACATATACGTTAACAGATCCCCCTCCCTATATCCTCACAAAGTCCGTCCCTGGCTTATTAATTTTCTCAGCTTTATCCCCCGTTTCTGTGATGTTTGGTGGTTAGCCAGAAAGTTAAGAGTTAATTCCCATTAGCCGGGCTGACCGATTTTCCCACCCAGCCTAAAGCAACACTCCGTGGCAATGGCATGACTACAAGAGAAACAGGCTATCAGGCTATCAGCAATTTTACGTGGCTGACCGAATTAATGACGTAAACATCTTGGAACTCTTCTGTTTTACTGCACACCCCGCACCACCACGCCCCCCTTACGACAAGAAACGACCACGTGTACTTTTCATTCAAGTCGTCTCCGACCTGGATTTTTAAAATACCACTAATGAGGGAATACAGCTTCTGATATCTTATCTGATACAGAAGCTACTTCTATACAGAAGATTATTGCGTCCTATCTTTATCTTTGGTTTGTGTCTAGTTCTGCATTCTTTCTTATTAGAGTTTTAAATGTAGATACATTATTGGTCTTCCTGGTTTCTTCAGGATGGGAAGAACGAGACTTTGTAATGTATGTGTTTGTTATTGCATACTGAATAAGAAAGATGTTTTATCTTTATGTCTATCTGAGGGTTGTATTAAGTTATCTTTGTGTTGTATTTCTACATTAGAATAAATTGCTTTATGTATAATGACTACTTTACTCTTGGGTTTTCTATCCTCTAGTGTTTTAAGGTTTAAGTTTAAGTTAATGACTAATGGTGTTATTCTTGTCAGTTTTGAATATTCTCCAGTAATGAATGTGGCAGCACTTTTTTGAATTACCTCAAGTTTATCAATGATGAGAGATAAAAAGTGAAGTGTAAAACATCTGTACTGATGTCTCCGATATCAAGTGTAATTATTAGTGCTAAATTTTTGATGAGTCATGTTACGGGAAACATCAGTTTCGCATTAAAACAAAATAGTTTGTTTACATGGATGGGGCCGCACCTTCTCTCATTTGTTTCTGTCACTTGTATAACAAGACGACTGAAGACAAAATCAGTCTACAGTCTAGATGAAAGTATACAATTTTAAACTAATTGTAGTTTGTCTTCCATCCAGAAAAGTACTTTAAAAAAAAAGAAATGAACAAATGCACACTATTTCATTCGTTGACAACAACTAATCCAAACTAAAGATACGAAATACTTAGGAGTAATAATAAATGAGAAACTATCACGGAATCCCCATGTAAATTAAGTAATTTTAAAAATCCCACAAATCCTTAGGTTTAGAAAGAGAAACTTTTTTTCTGGTGAAATAAGAATATAAAACTAAAATGCTACCTCATTTAGGTGAGAACTCTACTAGAATACGCATCTTCTGTATGGGAAACATCAGCCAAAGAAAACATTGATAAGCTAGAACAAACTTTTTTTCAGAGATGCCAGATTCTTTACTGGAGATTATTCTAAACTGACAATGACAAGCATAAAAAAGAGCAAAGTAGTAATAATACATAAGGCAATTATTCTAACTTGGGAATACAAGTAATACAACACAAAGATAATCTAATGCAACCCTCAGATAGACATAGGGATAAAAAAAAAAAGATGTTTCTTAATCCGTATGCAAGAACAAAAATATTAAAATTCTCATTCCAAACCAACACTCTATCAACTTTTAAACTCTATTAAAAATTCAAGACCAGACATAAACATTGAATAAGCATAAAACGGAATAATCTTCTGTATAGAAGGAGCGTCTGTAGTAGATAATATAACACTGGGTAATTGAGAGATTTAGAGCAGAACTGGAGGTTACGGTCATGATCCAGTGGCTCAGTATATGAACTTCACCCTACCTAGATACACGACAGAAATCTGGCAAAGTCTGTTTTTTATGGCCTAATCTTTGCCAGCACATTGTTAACAACATAAAGGAGTCAGTCCAACACGCTTCCTACTTAAACAAAAGTCTTATTTCCACGCTGGAGTGAACAAATTAAGGCAGTGGTGCAGTACAATACTCTATACAACACAAAACGTAGAATAGTGCTGCTTGGCAGTGGCGTCGCTAGGGGGGTGCGGAGGGGGCGGGCCACCCCGGGTGACACCATGAGCCACCGCCCCGGGTGACACCAACCCTAGTGACGCCTCTGCTGCTTGGCTGCTATGGACTATTTTTAAGTCGTGCAACTACATCAAGGTGTTCTAATAAACGATTTAACATATTGTAAGATGTATTGTCCTACTACAATATTATTATACTATTTATACCATTTCAATTTTGTGCTAAACGTTACCACGAATGTAATGCCAACGAATATTTTATCGTTTATCAGGTAAAACATAAACCACGCTTCAGTGTGGCCGAGCACAATTTACACAACAGGCTACTCACACAAACAGAAACCATAAATACATCCTCTATTTTCTTTATCACATGGTTATGATTTCTTAAATTTTGAACATTTGGCATGGGCCGTGGTTGGTCACCAGAACAGTAGAAATGACCATCATCTTCAAATAATAAAAGTAGTCTAAATAAATGCACTAAAATTGGGTCACGGAAATGTTGGTTAAACTCAACAGCAGGAAGAGAATACGACATGTTAATGGCTTTGTAAGAAATATGTTTCGTGAGCACCGTCTGCAGGATTAGTGCATAACACGTGCCAACCACCTGTCTATTACCACGGCAAGACCAGAGGTGAGACAATCTATTAGCACGGCAAGATGGAAGGTAAGACAGTCTATTATCACGACAAGACCAGAGGCAAGACGGAAGGTGGGACAGTCATGAAAAAAAAAACGAACACGAAGATATAACTCTTTGAAGTGTTCGCCGGTATGTTACAATTGAGTGTGAAAAGAATTTTTTTTTCTTCATACTCCACTGCTTGGAATCGAACCAGCCACCGATTGCATCACAAGCCAATACCCTTTCCACACGGCCAGCGGAGCTTGTTTACATATTGAAATTTAAAAAATATAAACTATATTTTATATTATGTTCTCTAAGTGAACCAATTAAATCAAGTTTTTTTTCTCGATTATTAAAGACTATTTTTTGATAATTAAGACTATCAGGTCTGAGTCGCGATCAGTTTAATAGATAATATTTATAAATTTATATAATTTATTATATTTTCAAGGGTTCGTGCAAACATTTGTACACTTTTATTATAAAAGTTTAGGGGCCCCCAAACCGTCAGGGGCCACTGGCTTTAGCCCGTTCAGCCCCCCCCTTAATCCGCCATAGCTTTCTAGCATCATATTCTCTAACACCCACGCTCTCACACTGTCTAGCACCCACACTCTTTAGCATTTAACTCTCTAGCATCTAATTACAAACACCCACACTCTCTAGCATCTAATTACAAACACCCACACTCTCTAGCATCTAATTACAAACACCCACACTCTCTAGCATCTAACTCTCTAGCATCTAATTCTCTAGCACCCACACTCTCTTGCACCTATATTCTCTATCACACGTGATCTAGCATATGTACTCTCTAAATATTAAACTTCCAAACAACCTTACTCTCTAACACCCTTACTCTCTACAACCCTTACTTTCTAAAACCCTTACTTTCTAAAACCCTTATTACTTCCTAACACCGGCCACCTCCCAAGCTAAGGTCTGACTTGATGTTTCCACCCACACGGCCACCTCCCAAGCTAAGGTCTGACTTGATGTTTCCACCCACACGGCCACCTCCTCAGTTCCCCGTAGACCTTGACCTTTCCATACGGGAACCCCAAAGATGGCGGCTTTGTTTGAGTTATCCTTAAATCCAACGTGATCCCGTTTCGGGGTTATTAGGCCATGTTTATTGTCTTTATTTGTTATTGACATCTGTTCGCCTGTAATGTCGTCTGCTCCCCCGCCCTCTAGTTTATAAGGCCGCTTGTCTGCCGCCATAACTCACCACAAGCAGACGTAGCTGTGTTTGAGGCGCGGCCGTTTTTTTTTGTTTTTTTGAGTTATGCCGCAACGGGCAACTGTTGCTACACCTAATCGTCTGTTGCACCTAAGGCGAGTCATATGAATACAAGGCTGACATTTTGGATGTGTTAGGAACATAATAATTGGGTAAGATTGCAATAAGGCCTTTAGATTTAAAAAAAAAAATGTTATTTCTACAGGGCCGTAAAGTTGTCAAAGAACAACGAACGATATCAATATCAGGCCTACACATACCCTGTTGCCTGTTTGATTAACATATGTTTTTAAGGTTGTAGGAAAAGCAAGCAAAGCTTTCCTCTCAAGTGGCAACCAACGGAAGCGTTGACGGTACTTCTTGTTGTAAAACACTCTGTGGGTAAACATCTCGCATTGCAATCTGTAGAACCTATTTCGACCTCCCCCTCCCCCAGTCACTTTATAGACTTGATTCAAACGGAAACCTTTTATTAATGGAATTTCGTTTCCTTTGAAGGTTAACCAAAGATCGTTAAAGCGCCAGTTCTTCTTGGCTGGACCACATTAGATGCCGTTAGAGTCTATCAGAAATATATATAACCAGCACAGTGGCGTAGTTAGAGCTTTTGCCAATATGCCGCCCTTTTAGGGGCCACCCATAAATGACGTCACGCACTGGGGGGGGGGAGGGGAGCCACACATTTGATGTCATTCAAAACGCGCAACTTTAAATAAAAGCTACACTTATATATTTGATTACCCAAACTTTATTCACTGATGATTTACATGGTTTCACGCCTGTTACGATGTTAGAGTGCAACCTTAAACTAAAAACATATTTAAATGACCAAACAAACAAAAAATGATTTTAAACATACTCATTTTCAAATACAAAATACCGCTTGTATGGGGGGGGAGAGACTTTGTCACGTCACATTGAGCAATGGTCTAAGTTTTCGTTTCTTTACGCCGTGTGACGAGGGGGTAGGGGTGAAAAATCAGCTGAAATCACGTGACGTTATTTATGGACGGCCTCTTAGTTAAGTGAATCATATGGTCGTTTTTATAAATTAATAAGCATGAATAAATAATTGTAATTGAAACAAAGTACATTGCAAAGGGTGGGGAACAATTTTACCATGGCATGCCCTATTTATGTAAGCAGTAATAAAAGAGGCCACATAAGATGATAAACCTATAAATAAACATTATAAAAGTACAAGATAATTGTTTTGAAGGCAACAAGAAAGTTATAGGGTCATAGCCCCCCCCCCCCAACCCAAATGAGACAAAAGATATTCCAAATTTACACACGGAAGCATTAACAATTAATATGCTTTTTTTTATATAAATATATGAATTTTTTTTAATAAAAAGGAAATTGTATACATCAGCATGTAAACATATTTATTTATTATTTATAAATGTACTTTCTCACCTAACTTTCATAGTCGAAAAATCGTTTATTATGTTATCAAAGTTTATATTATTTGAAATATCATGTTCTATGGACAATATTACAAGATTTGTAGTCTTAAATCACTTATTGCGGAGCGAAAATATTTTTTTTCAACTTCAGTTTGGAGAAGCTCCTTTCACAACTAGATATACTGATAACAATTGTTGGAAAAAATTCTTAGCAAAATTGTAATGTTGGATAATTTTTTTTCTAATAGTTACTGTTAAATATATTTTAATAGATCAAGGGGGTATTTCCCCTCTTTTTTAAAAACATAATGCCTGTTCTTGTAGCGTAGGTTCAGCCAGGGCTTGTCTTAGGCTCCTGCAAACCATGCGGTCGCAGTGGGCCCATCGCTTTCATAGACACAACCTATCTTAATTTTCACTTATTATCCTTATTAATACCTTATCCTTACCCAAACTGGGGCCCACGCAATCAGTTTCGCATACTAAGCTGCATAGGAGCCCGCAATAGCTAAGACCGGCCCCATGTACTGCCATAAAAACCTGGATCCTTTCTCTTTCAATCTCGAACATTTCTTTATCAATGTAAATAAAGAAATTTAATTGATGTTCAAATTCTTCATTTAGAATCCTAGATGGTATAGTATTATACAGGAATATTTTTTTGCAAGGACATGTAACTCATCACCTCGTTCTTTTATTTTCTTTTATAATTACATCTAATATCTCAATGGATAAAAACATTTCTCGCTGTACTTCTTGCTCTAAAGATAGAACCACGTCTTCTGAATTTTCCCCACTCATATTTTTCTCCTTTTAACTTGGTATCTAGTCGATATTTTCAACTCTCTGTAACAGCGTTCTGTATTAGCACATATTTTTGTTTCATCAAATGGGTTTGCCTAGTTTGCATTAATTAAAAAAAATACGGGTTCCCATAAATTGAGATACCATAGAAAAATAAAAGATTGCCATGAACTGAGTAAAATTCCAGCATCTGATCTCGTTTTACTAGTTACTTCAAATTTCAATTTTCCCAAGACGCTTGAAATTTTTAAGAATGTCTTTTTCTGAATTATTTATGTTATTGTGGTGTTTATTAACGGAGAAATAAATAATCGTTCATTTTTAATGAATAATCGTTCATTTTTAATGAATAACCGTATATTAATGAAAAATACAAGCTACATGTGTTAATTTAATGCAATGAAATCAAAGTAAATTTAATTTTTATTAAGTTGCCTTATAACAATTTTATAAAACCTTAAACAGTAATATATTTTACTTCTTGCAATTTAAACACACCATTTGAACCACTATGTCATGTAGATCCTTGTTAGGGCATCATTCTGCGATTGTAGAAATTCCACCCAAAACTTTCGTGCGATATTAATACAACATATATTCGGACCAGCGGGATGTGTTGTTGTTTTTTGTGCAGTTTTCTTATAAAAGCGCCATCTGTTACGTATACCGCTTAATTTTGCAAACAAATAGTTACCTTTTTTGAGCGATTTTAAATTTTTAAACTGTTCTGCGTTAGTTATAACAACCAATATGTAATCAAACAAATGTTGCACGAATCCGTTAATTTTAACTTAAAATTGAGATGTTTTTGTTTCACTATGGTTTTCCCCCTTCAAAAGAAAGGGGCGGTTTTCGGAAAAGTCTGGGTTTATTTTTCAAATGCCCACAAATGCCGCCCTTTGAATGAGTGCCGTCCGGGGCGGACCGCCCCCTCCGCCCCCCCCCCTAGCTACGCCACTGAACCAACAGCTTGTTCAAGAACTACAATACCATGCTGTGTCCATGAAATACCCCGATTGTTTGAATACTCGGTTTTACTGTTTGTCACGCCCGCCCTCTACGCGCACCACACACATTTTCTCTTCCCGGAAGTCAGATTCCACGAATGGAGCCAGGCTCCATGGAAGGGAAGCCATGTCAACGTGAAGGTGACGAGCTCTTCTGTAAACAATGATCAAATAGAGAGTCGTGTGGTTTGATTGGCAGCTGTCGAGAAGGGGTGACCTCTACGTGGTTCGACAGACGAGTAGTGTTGTGGAGCAGACCACAACCTGAAACCGACAAACCCCTGGCTTGGACAGCCGAAGACCGTTGTTAGGTGTTAGGTGCTAGTCATATATGATTACAGTCGCTGTACGGATCTTAGGCAAAGCATTTAGATGTAATGCCGATGATGAAAACCAAAGTACCCGTTGAGGGTCGGGTTACTCCGAAGCGACCGTTTCGCCCCCCTCAATTAACTAGCAACGCTGATGAGCGGTGCCGGTTTAGGGCCAGGAGCGCCAGCACGGAATAGCAAAAGGTACCGCTAGGAAACGCTTTTGGTCGCCAGCTCTGAGGAAACCTTCCGGTGGGGGTTAAACCCTAGGTAGGTCAGTGATGATCCCACGCTTTGCGGCGATATCAACCATAGAGACTCGTAAGCTTTGCCGTGGTGGCGCCAAAGTGATACTATGTTGATAGCGAGTCACAGTAGGAAATTCCACACCTCCCTCGGGAGGCACACTTAAGTGGGAGGCATTTTCGACCTAGTGTCTTGGACGCCCAGGCGGCCGCTTGTAGCAGCGACCGCTCCGGGAGGGGGGGGGGGCTTCTCAGTCTTTACGTCCCTTAGGGGGCCAGAGGGCTGAGGGGGTTTTCCGGGAAGCCCCATGAAGAGCGCAGGCTCGGGACTGCTGATTTTCTTCCACGTGTAGGATTGGCAGCTCAGAGATAGCCGTCGTGTAGAACAGAAAGTGCCAGCAATCATCAGGTCAGTCGTTGGTGATGGTCTGCACTTCATAGAGTCATGGGTCAACTCTCAC
The DNA here is from genome assembly GCA_002072015.1 of Radix auricularia. Taxonomy (NCBI): domain Eukaryota; kingdom Metazoa; phylum Mollusca; class Gastropoda; family Lymnaeidae; genus Radix; species Radix auricularia. Next base: position 199,471 of record MUZC01000397.1, on the reverse strand, counting down.
ATCAGTTGTCAAAGTGGTGACCTGGTGACTCTGAGAGATTTGGGTCATCTCCAACTAGAGTCACACATCAGAGGTCAAAGTTATGACTCGTGACTCTGAGAGATAGGGGTCATCTCCTACTAGAGTCACACGTCAGTTGTCAAACTGGTGACTCGTGACTCTGAGAGATTTGGGTCATCCCCTACTAGAGTCACAGAGGTCAAACTGGTGACTCGTGACTCTGAGAGATTGGGGGCATGTTCTACTGACAAGTTTTTCGTCAAATGTCAGAGTCAGGGAATAGGAAATAATGATAATTTATTGCTGCAGCTTAATTTTATGATAATGTCCATAATTCTAGATAATGACGTCAAATTCTCTACAGTAGGCTACATGAGTGTGTAACTAGGTTCATGCATTTAATTTTTGGTGATAGCGACATCAAGTGGAGTAATTGCCATTGTGCAAGATCTACTAGGATAAGTTACTCCCCCCTACACATCTGTCTCTACCCACGTTTGTTTTATTGACACTTGCAATAAACATTTGTCAAACTGTAAACAAAAGGCTGCATACTTTCTATTATTTATAAAGCTACTTTTCAAAGATTTCCTGTTCCACTTGACCCATATTTGGATCGTTGCACGCTACAGTGGTTAACATCTATCGGGCCATCAAATAATCTTCACGCCATTACAAAGATCTATCGGGCCATCAAATAATCTTCACGCCATTACAAACATCTATCGGGCCATCAAATAATCATCACGCCATTACAAACATCTATCGGGCCATCAAATAATCTTCACGCCATTACAAACATCTATCGGGCCATCAAATAATCTTCACCCCGTTACAAACATCTATCGGGCCATCAAATAATCTTCACGCCATTACAAACATCTATCGGGCCATCAAATAATCTTCACGCCATTACAAACATCTATCGGGCCATCAAATAATCCTCACGCCATTACAAACATCTATCGGGCCATCAAATAATCTTCACGCCATTACAAACATCTATCGGGCCATCAAATAATCTTCACGCCATTACAAACATCTATCGGCCCATCAAATAATCCTCACGCCATTACAAACATGACATTTCAAAAATTGGATATAATAATAATAATAATAAAATGATGATTTATATAGCGCTGTATCCCAGCAAGGAGCCAGGCTCACAGCGCTTTACATGGAAACAAAAATACATATATAATATACTCTATGTTGAAATCATCAGTTTCACATTTGGATCATACGGATTTATACTTTAACACGGTAGGTTTAAGGAGTCCCGAAAATAGGTGAGGCTTTGTTGGCTGGTAAATTGCTTTTAAAATTTTTAAATTCTACATGATTTGGGGAGGAAACAAAACTAAGACAAATCACGCGTGTGGTAGTGACCACCAAATGTCTAGGGATGTCATAAATTTCAACAACTCAACAAATGATTCAGTTCAAGACCTGGGGCTAAATGTCAAGTTTCTGTTCATGAAATCCTTGAACTTTGCCCTATAATTATCGTGTGGTTTCCGGTCCGGTCGGTCTACCATAGACATGGTGTTCTCCATACGACAGCTCAAGGAAAAATGCAGAGAGCAGCAGATGCCACTATACATTGCATTTATGGACCTTACAAAAGCCTTCGACTTAGTCAGTCGCAACGGGCTATTCCAAATACTGGCAAAAATTGGATGTCCCCCTCACCTACTTGCCATCATCAGACAGTTCCATGAAAATATGCTTGGCACAGTACAGTTCGATGGAGCTAAGTCAGAGGCCTTCCCTGTCAGCAGCGGAGTTAAACAAGGTTGTGTACTCGCACCAACACTCTTCGCAATATTCTTCTCTGTACTTCTTCGATACGCCTTCAAGGATAGCAGTGAGGGAATCTGGTTACATACCAGAGCTGATGGAGGACTTTTCAACACTGCCCGCCTCCGAGCCAAGACCAAAACGACAGATGTCCTAATTCGAGAGCTACTATTTGCGGATGATGCGGCACTAACAGCACATACAGAATCTGGTTTGCAACAACTCGTGTCAAGCTTCTCCAATGCCTGCAAAGAATTTGGTCTGCAAATCAGCTTGAAAAAGACAAACATCATGGCCCAAGACACTCGACCTCCTCCTACCATAAATATCGATAATGAAAACTTGGAGGTTGTGGACAGCTTCACCTACTTGGGATCCAAGGTCTCCAATACACTGTCCATTGAAGAAGAAATAAACAGCAGAATTGGCAAGGCAGCCGCAACAATGGCTAAACTAAATAAGCGGGTCTGGCAAAACACCAAGCTAACGGAGAAAACCAAACTGTGCGTCTATCGAGCCTGTGTCATCAGTACACTACTATATGGGAGCGAGACATGGACCACTTATACATCACAAGAGCGTAAGATTAACAGCTTCCATTTGAGATGCTTGCGCCACATCCTTGGTATTAAATGGCAAGAAAAAGTGCCTAATAGTGAGGTACTAACGCGTGCCAATACCCAAAGCATGTTCTCAATTCTTAGTGAAAGACGCCTGAGGTGGCTAGGACATGTCAAAAGAATGAGCCCCGGCCGCATCCCGAAGGATCTCCTATATGGTGAACTTGCTTCAGGAAAGAGGAAAACAGGTCGCCCACGCTTGCGATTTAAAGATGTCTGTCAAAGGGACATGAAAGCAGCCAAAATACATACAAGTGACTGGGAGTGTAAGGCAGAAGACCGATCTACGTGGCGCACAGTTGTCAAAGAGGGCGTCATAGTAGCCGAGGAGCGAAGAATGGAGGAGGCTGCAGACAGAAGAGCTAGGAGAAAGGCCAAAACATTTGGAAGCAGAGAACTCGTGTGTAAAAACTGTGGCAAAGACTGTCACTCAAGGATAGGACTGCACAGTCACTCGAGGAAATGCAACCCAACCCAACGGTGATGCACCATCGTCTCGCGAGACGGAAGGATGCCGGATGAATTATCGTCAAGTATTTGGCCCAGTCATTGATTTTCTTAAGCAATTCCTGAAAACCTAAAAAATAGACTCAAAGTATTTTTTAACACTTTTTCCTCCAATCTTTTTGTTTTTTAAACGACACTTAGCTAAGAAATAATTGAGTTGCATTCTTAACATATTTGTGTGACTCATTTAACATGAACTGTTCAAGGGTTCTCTTAGAGCACGGTGAACCTATCAGGAGGAATGAATGTAAATAACTTAAATCATCACCTTAATTTGCTGTGCATGAAGACAGATTCTAGACTGACCTGTGATGAAGACAGCTTTGTTGGTTGGGTCTATTCTGGCCTTCGGAGTGGTCGACCACAGCAGCAGACACGCCACTGCCAGCAATGTCAAGTAGAAAACCGATTCCAGGGGCGGAGTCAGGTAATCCAAGATACCACTGAACGGCCATGGTCTGTATATGAACACCACAACGCAGATATTCGCTAAGAGAAGAGCGACACCGGTCCGGAACTTCATATTGTGAGGCAACACGTGAGGGTTTGATCTCGTTGTGTGGCAACAAGTCAGGGTTTGGTCACGTGTAAGGAAATATCCAATCAGTTTAGTTGTGTTCACTCAGTGACACAAAATCCAATCACTACCCAAGAATCACAGGACTTGACAAAAACTTGGAATGGTTTACTTCCTTGTCAGTAAAACATCCACTTCCGGTTATTGACAGACGTAGTTGATTAATTTCTACAATAGTGGTCGATTGTATTCTGAGATGGACGAATCTTACAAAATCGTTGTTAGTCGTGGGCGAGTGGCCTTGAATTTGTGGCTTTTGGTGCTGTAATTAAAACACATGAAATTAGAATAAAGCCTTTAAAAAAATATTTTTAAAATCCAATTATTTCCTATTTTATTAGTAATGGCATGGATGATAATCTTAATATGAAAAACTGAATCATAATTATTCATGCAAGGAAAAAAAATAACATACAAATATTACGTAACTGTAAGTATGCGCTGTTAATACGTCACAACATGGCTATTAATACGTCACAACATGGCTATTAATACGTCACAACATGGCTATTAATACGTCACAACATGGCTATTAATACGGTCACAACATGGCTATTAATACGGGTAGAACATAGCTATAACCAAGTTCATAACATATCTAAACTGTCAAGAATTAAAATGAGTTCATCTTTACTCAATAACATGTGACGCAATGTCAAAAGTGTAGTTAATAGTTTGGTATGTTTTCTCAAGGTTACGAGATTACGTCACGTGACCAGAATGTGGGGAGCATTTATCAAATAATTTAGACTCCGGAAACGTGCCGACGCGAATGTATACAGGGGCGGCACCGGTTTGTTTAAAAGAACATAGCATCTGGAAGAAAACGACCGTTAAAGTGTGACCCAGAAAGACCGTCTGAGGATTGATGAGGATTGGAAAACAAACTTTACTGTACATCTTAGTCATTTTTAAGTATTCGAGTCTGAAGAAAACAGCTTTGTTTATGTGGGGACGAGAGTAGTGGCATAGCATTGTATAATATGATCTGGTTGGCCATTTAATACGTTTTAAAGCAGGGGTTCTTAACTTTGTGCAGGAAATGACTTTTATTTGTTATTTGAAATTAAATATAACATCAGGCCCGGCTTTAGGCACCGGCAAACTAGGCAGCCACCTAGGGCCTCCGATTAGTCTCATCGTTAGTGGGGGGCTAGCAAAAGAATCTTTCCATATTTATTTTTACAATTCTTCTATTTCTATTACATTTAGGGCGATCTAATTCAATTAGCCTTAGACCTCCAATTCCTTTAGGCCGACCCTAATAACATTTTTTGAAGATGTTTTTGTAAAAATAATTTAGCATTAAATGTGTGTTTTTTTAATATATAGAAATCTAGATGGTTTCAAGAGAATGTTTTAATATCATAAGGGGGGGGGGAGTTAGGTGATGTGAGGAACTCAGATGATAACATATTCGTGAAAAAAGTGATGCTATGGTTGGTTTGAAGTCATGAACAGAATGGAATAAATGGAGGATCCCTCAGTCTCGACAGCAATGTTTACTGATAATTGTCAAAAATTTTAGAGGAATATGATGCAAAAACTTTCCTGTGGTCTGAACAATAATTATGTCGTAACATCTTTTACGTTGATACTGATGTCATTTTTACCTTGATACTGATGACATTTTTATACGTGGATACTGATGCCATTTTTACGGGATGCTGCCCCAAAACGTTGTCTTTGGAGAATGCAGAAAATATCAACAATAAGCGCGGAACGATTGGAATGAATTGAGAACCATCATTACATTGGCCAAGGAGGGGCGTCGTATGAGAGGGATTTATGAAGAAAGGTCGAATAGTTTTTAAAATTTTAAAATGCAACTCTACTTTACAGAGAGGGAGAGAGAGAGAAAGAGAGAGAGGGGGAGGAGAGAGAGAGAAAGAGAGAGAGAGACAGAGGGGGAGAGAGACAGGGGGAGATGGAGAGAGAGAGAGAGAGAGAGAGAGAGAAGGAAAGAGGGATTGTCTAGGAATGTCTGCTTGTAGCGGCGATGGTACGGGTGAGAAGATACAAGTGCCGGTAAATTAAATTAGTTTATAAAAAAAGATGTGGCCCAGCAGACGTGAACATAATGAGGTCACAGATATTGATAGAACTATTGTCTGTGGCCCACCAGACCCTAATACCCGGAAATGCTGAGAATTACCCGAAATGCTGTTCTAAACTAATTTCTGTTTGACCTCACTTCCGTCGACCAGCTTAAAATTTACGCTGACCCAGTTCTTTAAACACATTTCCGGTAACCGTTCGAGCATTTCAAATGTTTCAATTGTTCATGTTCATTATTATCGGTAGATATGCGTTCACGTTTTGTTCACACTACCGCCGTTTATCAAATGTATCACGAGCTACTCTCTCGATCCATGTACATCTACTGCCATCACGTTTATCAAATGTATAACGAGCTACTCTCTCGATCCATGTAAATCTACCACCATCACGTTGAAAGTGCTTCCATTTTATGCGTGCTACCGTAGCTATGTCAAGTGCTACCGAGATCCCGCCAGTCTCACTGTACCGTATTTGGCTATCTAGTTAAAAAAAAATATATAAGCAAACCAATGAGGACATAAACTTTATTACCATAAAATAAATAATTAATTTAAAAAATTATTATTTTTTTATTAGTGGTGGCTAGAAATAAGTCACCAAACAGTGGCGGCTAGAAATAAGTCACCAAACAGTGGCGGCTAGAAATAAGCCACCAAACAGTGGCGGCTAGAAATAAGCCACCAAACAGTGGCGGCTAGAAATAAGCCACCAAACAGTGGCGGCTAGAAATAAGTCACCAAACAGTGGCGGCTAGAAATAAGTCACCAAACAGTGGCGGCTAGAAATAAGTCACCAAACAGTGGCGGCTAGAAATAAGCCACCAAACAGTGCCGCCAGACATTAACCAGTAAAATAACAAAGACATGATAACGTTAATGAGTTAACTCCTTTTCTAGCACCGCCACGATATAAAACACATTTAATTATAGTCCAATGGGAGCTGCTCCTCTCCCACAGACAAGTACACTATCTCACACACACCATCACACATACACACACCATCACGCACATACACACTATCTCACACACACCATCACGCATACACACACCATCACGCACATACACACACTATCTCACACACACCATCACACACACGCACACACACAAATCGATGGCATCCAAAGCTATACCGTAAACAAAAGAAATTATTATGCACGACACGCGGTCGTGCTAAAAGCCTAATAAATAATTTATCGCAATTATACGATATTTTACCTGGGCTATTCACGCAACGTTAGGTTGTTTGAATATTACATAAAGAACTTTGTATTTTGATACTTTTAACTAAGCAAAAAATAAAAATATTTTTTAAAAAGTTTTTAAGATACCACGTTTTGTGAACTAAAAAGAAGAAAATAAATTTTTTCTTGGGCTCTGTTGGAACTTCCCTTCCCCTGGGCTGAGCCAGAACTGTTTTGTTGGATGCACATTGTGGACATTTTGTACATACACACTCTTACACACCAAAATATTTTCGAACTAAAAACGTGGGGNGCTCTTCGAATCGCTAGCTGGAACGTGAGGACTATGTGTCCCGGCATCACTGATGATCTGCAGTCCATAAACGACACACGGAAGACAGGAATAATCGATAGAGAACTTAAAAGGCTAAAGATTGACATAGCATGCCTTCAGGAGACCAGGCTCCCAGACAACGGTTCACTCAAAGAGGCCAATTACACCTTCTTCTGGCAAGGCAGACCGAAAGACGAACCTAGACAGCATGGTGTGGGTTTCGCTGTTAAAAACACTCTTCTACCATCCATTGAACCACCGTCATCAGGCACGGAGAGGATCCTCACTCTAAGACTCAGAACAACTGCGGGCCCAGCAAACATTCTTAGTGTGTATGCCCCAACACTCTATTCAACTCCGGAAGAGAAGGACCAGTTCTATGGAGCGTTAGACCAGGCAATAGCCGGCATCCACAAAGACGAGGCAATCTATCTCCTAGGAGATTTCAATGCTAGAGTGGGGAGCGACCACGAAGCCTGGCCCACCTGCCTTGGACTATTTGGAAGAGGAAAGTTAAATGAAAATGGACAAAGGCTTCTGGAATTGTGCTGCTCACGAGGCTTGTGTGTGACCAACACTTTCTTCAAGTGCAAGGATATACATCAAGTATCTTGGAGACACCCTCGATCCCACCAATGGCACCAGCTGGACCTCATTATCACCAGGCGTGCACAACTAGCTAGCGTCCTACTCACTCGCAGCTATCACAGTGCCGACTGTGACACGGATCATTCCCTTGTCGCCAGCAAAGTACGAATAATGAGGAAAAACTCGTACCACACAAAGAAAAAGGGAAGTCCACGCATCAATACCTCCTGCATGAAAGACCCTGCGATAGCGCAGCTGTTCAAAGACAAGGTGAAGGAAAGTCTCTCAAAGATGTCCCCATGCGTCACCATTGACTCCAAATGGACGCAACTGAGAGACACAATCTATACATCCGCAATACAAGCCTTTGGCAAAAAATCTCACAAAAACACGGACTGGTTTGATGAACATTGGGACGAGATGAAACCCGTCACTGAAGCAAAAAGGAAAGCTCTTATGGCTTACAAGGAAAAGCCTACACCTGACAATTTGCATGCTTTAAAAACAGCTAAGTCACTTGCCCAAAAGGTTGCACGTAAATGTGTCAATACCTACTGGCTTAAGCTCTGTTCCAGTATACAATCAGCTGCAGACATGGGCAATGCAAAAGTCATGTACGAAAACATCAAAAAGGCAACGGGCCCCTTGACGTCAAAAGCTGCTCCCCTAAAGTCCAAAAATGGAGAAATTATTCAAGACCAGGCAGCACAGCTAAAACGGTGGGTTGAGCATTATCTGGAATTGTATTCAACAGTTACCACAGTCTCCAGCACCGCTCTAGATGACATCCCAGATATGCCACTCATGGAAGAACTTGATGTCGTGCCCACACAGGAAGAGCTGAGCAAAGCAATTGACAGTCTAGCTTGTGGAAAAGCGCCTGGGAATGATGGAATACCACCAGAGGTTCTAAAGAGTGGCAAGACAGCTTTACTCCAACCATTGCACGAGATTCTGTCCCTCTGCTGGGAACAGGGCTACATCCCCCAAGACCTAAAGGATGCAAATATAGTGACACTATATAAAAACAAAGGTGATAGGAGTGATTGCAATAATTATCGCGGCATTTCACTCCTTAGTATTGTAGGAAAGACCTTTGCCCGCGTTATACTAAAACGTTTACAAAGCCTAGCATCCCGCGTCTATCCAGAATCTCAGTGTGGTTTCCGGTCCGGTCGGTCTACCATAGACATGGTGTTCTCCATACGACAGCTCCAGGAAAAATGCAGAGAGCAGCAGATGCCACTATACATTGCATTTGTGGACCTTACAAAAGCCTTCGACTTAGTCAGTCGCAACGGGCTATTCCAAATACTGGCAAAAATTGGATGTCCCCCTCACCTACTTGCCATCATCAGACAGTTCCATGAAAATATGCTTGGCACAGTACAGTTCGATGGAGCTAAGTCAGAGGCCTTCCCTGTCAGCAGCGGAGTTAAACAAGGTTGTGTACTCGCACCAACACTCTTCGCAATATTCTTCTCTGTACTTCTTCGATACGCATTCAAGGATAGCAGTGAGGGAATCTGGTTACATACCAGAGCTGATGGAGGACTTTTCAACACTGCCCGCCTCCGAGCCAAGACCAAAACGACGGATGTCCTAATTCGAGAGCTACTATTTGCGGATGATGCGGCACTAACAGCACATACAGAATCTGGTTTGCAACAACTCGTGTCAAGCTTCTCCAATGCCTGCAAAGAATTTGGTCTGCAAATCAGCTTGAAAAAGACAAACATCATGGCCCAAGACACTCGACCTCCTCCTACCATAAATATCGATAATGAAAACTTGGAGGTTGTGGACAGCTTCACCTACTTGGGATCCAAGGTCTCCAATACACTGTCCATTGAAGAAGAAATAAACAGCAGAATTGGCAAGGCAGCCGCAACAATGGCTAAACTAAATAAGCGGGTCTGGCAAAACACCAAGCTAACGGAGAAAACCAAACTGTGCGTCTATCGAGCCTGTGTCATCAGTACACTACTATATGGGAGCGAGACATGGACCACTTATACATCACAAGAGCGTAAGCTTAACAGCTTCCATTTGAGATGCTTGCGCCGCATCCTTGGTATTAAATGGCAAGAAAAAGTGCCTAATAGTGAGGTACTAACGCGTGCCAATACCCAAAGCATGTTCTCAATTCTTAGTGAAAGACGCCTGAGGTGGCTAGGACATGTCAAAAGAATGAGCCCCGGCCGCATCCCGAAGGACCTCCTATATGGTGAACTTGCTTCAGGAAAGAGGAAAACAGGTCGCCCACGCTTGCGATTTAAAGATGTCTGTCAAAGGGACATGAAAGCAGCCAAAATACATACAAGTGACTGGGAGTGTAAGGCAGAAGACCGATCTACGTGGCGCACAGTTGTCAAAGAGGGCGTCATAGTAGCCGAGGAGCGAAGAATGGAGGAGGCTGCAGACAGAAGAGCTAGGAGAAAGGCCAAAACATTTGGAAGCACAGAACTCGTGTGTAAAAACTGTGGCAAAGACTGTCACTCAAGGATAGGACTGCACAGTCACTCGAGGAAATGCAACCCAACCCAACGGTGATGCACCATCGTCTCGCGAGACGGAAGGATGCCGGGAAAAAAAAAAAAAAATAGAAGAAAGGAGTCTTAAAATAGTTTGCGGAAAAGCGTGAGCGCCGGAGAGCCGATCTGAATGACCATTCGGACTTAGGTTTTAAGTTTGTAAAAATTAAGATTTGGCGTTCAAGTGTGCACATAACGTACAGAACAATCCTTGGTTTTAAGTTGAACATGATGATGCTTTCGAGCTAAATTCTAAGATGACTTAGCTCAATGAAAGTTAAGCTTAATAGCTTCCTCTGAAATACATGTATGATACAAGCCCAACAACTGAATACAAGGCTTACAGAAACAAGAGATTCTACATGATTCTACAATCTCGATACCAGGCATCCATGGCTACACTATCTTCTTTAGCTGGTTACTCTACGTTTTCAACTGGTTATAATACATTTGTAATACACAACACATCACATAGACATATATGCGACATTTGTAATACACAATATATCACATAGACATATATGTGACATTTGTAATACACAATACATCACATAGACATATATGCGACATTTGTAATACACAATATATCACATAGACATATATGCGACATTTGTAATACACAATATATCACATAGACATATATGTGACATTTGTAATACACAACATATCACATAGACATATATGTGACATTTGTAGTACACAACATATCACATAGACATATATGTGACATTTGTAATACACAACATATCACATAGACATATATGTGACATTTGTAATACACAATATATCACATAGACATATATGCGACATTTGTAATACACAACACATCACATAGACATATATGCGACATTTGTAATACACAACACATCACATAGACATATATGCGACATTTGTAATAGAAAACGCCAACTCTGCTATAAAAATTTGTGTGGTCATACAATCCAGTCATTTTAACATTTGTAAATAATTATTGTCTTTCCTCCATTATTTAATTTAATTCACTTTAAATTAAGAATGCAGATAAGAAACGCCGCTTACCTCGAATGTAACATAAAGGAATCACTGGACCATGGCAATGATAAAACTACATTCCACAGGTACGTAATAATGTTCGCTAAACACACACACCTACCTACCTTTCTACTAATCAAATTGAAGAAATGGTGGTCCTACGCCTACGTCACGAAATAGACGCTATTTGTGCCAGAAATTACATCAAAAATAATAAACAGATGTTCACTAACAAACTCGATGCTGTATTTGTTGAACTTCACCAAAGGTAGATTTGAAAATAAATTTTTAACAAGAACCCGCCGTAAGGTGGCAGTTGTGAACGATTCCCTAAGACTGATCTAACCGTAATCCAGCCCTCTAGCCTCTAGCACGGTTGGTTACCTCCTCCCCTAGTCCCAATATGAGCCAGGCACGGCGCTGGGTCTACCGCAAACATTCAGTCGCTATCTTTTAAATGAGGGAATTAATAAAGCGATGAATTGTCGGACTTTGGTTCGTCAGCCCACGCCCCCCCCCCC
>MUZC01000397.1:136013-146356 GCA_002072015.1 Radix auricularia | reverse complement strand
ATATTAGGGTTTGGTTGTTTCAAATGTTATATAATATTAGGGTTTGGTTGTTTCAAATGTTATATAATATTAGGGTCTGGCTATTTCAAATGTTATATAATATTAGGGTCTTGCTATTTCAAAAGTTATATAATATTAAGGTTTGGTTATTTCAAATGTTGTATAATATTAGGGTTTGGTTGTTTCAAATGTTATATAATATTAGGGTTTGGTTGTTTCAAATGTTATATAATATTAGGGTTTGGTTATTTCAAATGTTATATAATATTAGGGTTTGGTTGTTTCAAATGTTATATAATATTAGGGTTTGGTTGTTTCAAATGTTATATAATATTAGGGTTTCGTTATTTCAAATGTTATATAATATTAGGGTTTGGTTATTTCAAATGTTGTATCATATTAGGGTTTGGTTATTTCAAATGTTATATCATATTAGGGTTTGGTTATTTCAAATGTTGTATCATATTAGGGTTTGGTTATTTCAAATGTTATATAATATTAGGGTTTCGTTATTTCAAATGTTATATAATATTAGGGTTTGGTTGTTTCAAACGTTATATAATATTATGGTTTGGTTAATTCAAATGTTATATAATATTAGGGTTTGGTTATTTCAAATGTTATATAATATTAGGGTTTGGTTATTTCAAATATTGTATCATATTAGGGTTTGGTTATTTCAAATGTTATATAATATTAGGGTTTGGTTGTTTCAAATGTTATATCATATTAGGGTTTGGTTATTTCAAATGTTGTATCATATTAGGGTTTGGTTATTTCAAATGTTATATAACATTGGGTTTTGTTGTTTCAAATGTTATACAAGAGGTAAAGGCTGATCCAAAATGTCGTATTATAAATGTCCATGCCCACTACGACAATCGTTTTGTTCTTCCACTAAATGGAATATTTACGGTGATCATTGAAAACATCTGAATTTGTTTCTTCTTTTTCTCTAGTGTGACGCTTGATTCTAAAGTGCATCTGTTTGAATGTAGGCCTATATATTCTTTGTTCTGACTGAGATTTTACAATCTGATTGTTAATTTTTAGACTTTCTGTTTGGCAACATGACATTGGCCAATCTGAGCAACAACAACAACAACAAAAAACAAAAACAAAAAAAAACAACAAAAAAAAAACAAACAAACAAACAAAACAAACAAGCAAACAAACAAACAAAACAACAAACAAAAAACAAACACAGAAAATTGGAATAGGCCCATCTTTGTTATCCTGATTATGTGTGATAACGTACACCGTACAGATTTATTACCCGTTATTGTGTACACACCCCTTGCACATTCCTAGCAACAACAAAAAATATTTGTGATCATTCTGGTTGAGCGACAGAACAATTTCAAACTGAATCTGAATAGAGATATAAACTTCATGCTCTACACTTGCCAAGGTATGAAATGTCTTTTCTACTGACTTTCAAACAGAAAGAGGGAAGAGGGGAGAGATAGAAGGAGGCTAAGGTGAGAGATAGTAGGAGGCTAAGGTGAGAGATAGAGGCTAAGGTGAGAGATAGAAGGAGGCTAAGGTGAGAGATAGAAGGAGGCTAAGGTGAGAGATTGTAGGAGGCTAAGGTGGGAGATGTACCACATATTTACCAATTATTTTCTGTTTCTCTGTATTATTTATTTGATGTTGTTTTTTCCCTTATTTTTATATGTTCAATTATCAATCTCGCTGAGCCAGAGTTTGTTTTTTATTCCTAAGTTAATATTTTGATTGTAGACGACATTAATGTGTGGCTTGTGAATAGTTCATGTCACGAAATCTGGACTCTGTTTTCTCAATGTACTGAGTCCCCTTCCTCTGTTAGGTGTTGTTTATCTGACGGGGTAAATTTTATGTTTGTTTTTAAACTCTTTTATCAGTTTCTAAAAATTCTAATTCAATCCAAATTATGTAAGAGACTGGGGTTAAAAAAAAAGATACTGCGATAGGAAAATCTCCAAAAAAATGCTTCATCAAACCACATGTAACGGTAATGGTAGTTCTTAGATTACCCCCTTGTAAAGCGGGCGCGTGTTTAAAATAAATAGAATAATAATGTCACCATCGCGCCATATTATGGCCGTGTTTTAAGAGAGTTATCAAACCTTTGAACACCATCGCGCTATTATCATGGCCGTGTTTTAAGAGAGTTATCAAACCTTTGGACACCATCGCGCTATTATCATGGCCGTGTTTTAAGAGAGTTATCAAACCTTTGGACACCATCGTGCTATTATCAGGCCGTGTTTTAAGAGAGTTAAAAAAAAACTTTGGTCACCATCGCGCCATATCATGGCCGTGTTTTAAGAGTTAACAAACCTTTGGTCACCATCGCGCCATATCATGGCCGTGTTTTAAGAGAGTTAAAAAAACCTTTGGACACCATCGCGCTATTATCATGGCCGTGTTTTAAGAGTTAACAAACCTTTGGTCACCATCGCGCCATATTATGGACGTGTTTTAAGAGAGTTAAAAAAAACCTTTGGACACCATCGCGCTATTATCATGGCCGTGTTTTAAGAGTTAACAAACCTTTGGACACCATCGCGCTATTATCATGGCCGTGTTTTAAGAGAGTTATCAAACCTTTGGACACCATCGCGCTATTATCATGGCCGTGTTTTAAGAGAGTTCACAAACCTTTGGACACCATCGCGCTATTATCATGGCCGTGTTTTAAGAGTTATCAAACCTTTGGACACCATCGCGCTATTATCATGGCCGTGTTTTAAGAGAGTTATCAAACCTTTGGACACCATCGCGCTATTATCATGGCCGTGTTTCAAGAGAGTTCACAAACCTTTGGTCGTTTCCTTAGACTTTAACGTGCGAATGATGTTATGGGCCAGGAAGATGATGCACAGACACACCATAAATTGGAACAGAAGAACTGGCAGAAAGACGATCAAAATCATGCGGTAGGAAGTGACGTCAGCTGTCTGTACGCTCACCTTTGTCGTGTTGTCTTTCAGATTACTTTCTTGAATGTCTGAAATGGTAAAATCGTAATGTGCTCTACAAAGTCTTACTTCAAAAATACTAATAATAACCCTGAGTAGGACCCAAGACTGGGGCGAGTCAAAGTGAATTACAACAGATCTGAAAGTGAATGTTTAAAATACGTTTTTTATGTAGAACGTAGACGTTTTTGTTCAGCGAGTCTAAACGTTATAAATTATATGTATGGTTATGATATATGGATATGAAATATTTATAGATATTGTATGGCTGTGGAATATTTATGGTTATGAAACTTATATATTGATATGAACTATCTTTATCTCGCAATCGTTATTAAAAATAACTATAGCTATACAATGGTCTTTTAATCTCCCATTCTTGACTCGAGCCCGTCAAATACGTTGATGGTGTGGATTCACCAAGACAACATACATAAATAAATCTAAATTTGTATAACATGAACCATTCTTTGATCGCCCGTCGTTGTCACACAGACAATGAGATGTAGTTAACATTGTTGTTAGCCTTTGCCTTAGCAGCGCCAGTTTGTGCTGTCAATTTACGAGACAAGCGTCTTTAACTAGGTGTCTTTTCTTTGCTTACTAGAGCATATAATTGTGGTTATCTTGTTATGTTTTCTACTGAATATCACTTTGTAAACTTTGTTAAGGATAAACTTCGCCTTACTCTCTTGTACAAACTCCATTTGTTTATGAACAACGCGTAGACAAGTTAAAGGAGAATAACTCAGAATACTAAAATATCTGTTACTATTCTTATATCAGTTGCCTATCTTTAATAGCTAAAAAAATCATTTATTACATTGTAAAGAGCGGTTCACATTCTGAACTTCCTACATTAATGACCAATAACATCGAAAAGTGAATGAAATGGGATGACCCTTAGGGAGTGGCGTAGCTATGGGAGGGGAAGGGGTCCACATTCGAAAGTCCCCCACGCCCGTGCCCCACTTGAGGGGGGGTGGCAAAAATTAGTGTCCGAAGTTTTTTAATTAAATATTACGCCACCGCCATGTTTGTGGAACCCCAAAAAAATTTAAGCCCCCGTGCCCCCAAACCCCTACAAATTCCTAGCTACGCCACTGCCCTTAGGAACACACTACACACACTTATTAAAATTAATTCTATTAATGTTTTTAATATTTTTGAACACTTCAAGACATTAATCTAAAATGTCAAACTTTAATAATTTATTTTTTAAAAATATCTGCAAATGCCAGAAATAAAAATAAGATAAAATCTAAATTGTTTTATGATTTAACTGAGATTGCAATAGTAAAACAAAAGCATGCGCGGCGTTAAAAAAGCACACCAAAAAAACACACAAAAAACCAAAAATCAACTAGGTGGCAAATTTGTAAAGTAATCATAACAGAAACTTGTTTTATTTGTATCTCTATCACACTATTACTTAACTAATCTTTTTAACTGTTCTTCTAATCTTCTACTCCACTAATCGTCTGCTCGTCTAATCTTCTACTCCACTAATCGTCTGCTCGTCTAATCTTCTACTCCACTAATCGTCTACTCGTCTAATCTTCTACTCCACTAATTGTCTGCTCGTCTAATCTTCTACTCCACTAATCGTCTAATCTTCTACTCCACTAATCGTCTGCTCGTCTAATCTTCTACTCCACTAATCGTCTGCTCGTCTAACCTTCTACTCCACTAATTGTCTGCTCGTCTAATCTTCTACTCCACTAATCATCTGTTATTCTAGTCGTCTAATCTTCTACTCCACTAATCGTCTGCTCGTCTAATCTTCTACTCCACTAATTGTCTGCTCGTCTAATCTTCTACTCCACTAATCGTCTGCTCGTCTAATCTTCTACTCCACTAATCATCTGTTATTCTAATCTTCTACTCCACTAATTGTCTGCTCGTCTAATCTTCTACTCCACTAATCATCTGTTATTCTAATCTTCTACTCCACTAATCGTCTGCTCGTCTAATCTTCTACTCCACTAATCATCTGTTATTCTAATCTTCTACTCCACTAATCGTCTGCTCTGCTAATCTTCTACTCCACTAATCGTCTGCTCTGCTAATCTTCTACTCTACTAATCATCTGATAATCTTCTACTCTGCTAATCGTCTACTCTGCTAATAGTCTTCTCGTCTAATCTCCCTCCTCTACTGCTCTGCTCCGTGCTGTACCAACCTGTATCACAGTAAGTCCCGGAGTGACCATCAACACAGTCGTAACACCTGCCATCGAAGTGACAGTGTCGGTCTTTGCACTTGACGTCACAGATCAGCTGACACAAAAAGCCATAGTAAGGTGGTGCGCATTCTGGGATAGCAAGAAACAACTTTTAGCTGAAATAAGGCGGTGCGCATTCTGGGATAGGAAGAAACAAGCTGAAAACAACTGTTAGCTGAAGTAAGGCGGTGCGCATTCTGGGATAGGAAGAAACATAGCTGAAAACAACTGTTAACTGAAATAAGGTGGTGCGCATTCTGGGATAGGAAGAAACATAGCTGAAAACAACTGTTAGCTGAAGTAAGGCGGTGCGCATTCTGGGATAGGAAGAAACTAGCTGGAAACAACTGTTAGCTGAAGTAAGGCGGTGCGCATTCTGGGATAGGAAGAAACTAGCTGGAAACAACTGTTAGCTGAATGAAATAAGGACGACGGGGCCATTTTATGTATGTACAAAACTCTTCAGTCAAATGTGTTGGGAAAAGTCAGGAACTAGTTTTTTAAGTTGGTAAAAGAGTTTTTGGTGAATGTTTCAAGTCTAGTCAAAGTTTGATAATTCTTTGATGCATTTTTGTAAGGTCAAAGCTCAAGAGACACTCGCATTCTCATTTGTATTAAAGTTCAAGTTTTTGGTCATGGAAAAAAAACAACAAACAAACAAACAAACCAACAAAAAAAGCCATGCTAAAGGGTTGATTTGATCTGAGAAACTAGCACCGGAGTCGGTGTGGAATACGGGGAAACGGTGGGTGGGGAGGGCAGCTATACT
Organism: Radix auricularia; assembly: GCA_002072015.1. Lineage (NCBI taxonomy): Eukaryota > Metazoa > Mollusca > Gastropoda > Lymnaeidae > Radix > Radix auricularia. The sequence goes on along the minus strand of MUZC01000397.1, from coordinate 140,397 downwards.
GACAGTTATGCTGAGCTTTCTGTGAAGGGATTTGTTCTGTCATAATTTAATTGTACTCATGAGTTGTAACGTTTAAATTAACATTTTAATGTTCGATTAAATTAGTTTTTAATTAAAAAAAAATTTAATTTTTGTATTAAGCATAGAAATTTGGTGTAAGAAGATGTGTGCCAAGGTTATGAAGGGTGGGTAATCCGTGCACACAAATGTTATCAAATACTTAGAGGATGATCTTTTAGTTATTTGCGCGCTTACAATAAAAAGTCCCGGCACAGGAAAATGTCAAATCTCCTCCATAAGGTCACTCAGTGACGCTGAGAACTGAAAGGCTGAGGGCCGTAACCAGCCCACTGACCCATGAGTTAAATGATAACAACATCAAGACTGGACAAAGCAATCTGCTCGCCACTCACCTCCGTACGCCCTGAAGTCACACACTAAAAACTCGGCATCCTCTGTTACAGGCAAAAATTTCAGCTTTAAAAAAGTCATGTATTTTTCTCGTTCTGGCCAATATTTGACTCCTTCACGAAACTGTGATGTTGGCTCTTGGCGCACAGCAAAAACTCGTTCATGGTAGACACCAGAGAAACCTTCTAAAACGTAACCTTTAAAAATAATCGATTAACTTCATTAAACTTTTTGCATCAACTTGTGTTCGAAGAGTTTTAATATTCGGACATTTTAATCAACACCTAACCCAATTATTGAGCATTTATAAAAAAAACACCTTTAAAAAACGTTAAAAACCATGTCATGCTCTATATTCTGTGTGTGTGTGCGCACGCGTGTGTGTGTGCGCGTGTGTGTGTGTGTGCGTGTGTGTGTATATATATAATCTCGATATATATTAAAGTTATGTATAACTGTATGTTCATTAACCCAAATTTGAGTACAGGCTGAGTTCTAGCAAAGTAAATTTCTTCAGCACGCTAGTCAGGCACGTAGCGTGAGACTGGAGTGGTGTTGTTATATTCTGTTGTTATATTCTTTTGTTATATTCTGTTGTTATATTCTGTTGTTATATTCTGTTGTTATATTATGTTGTTATATTATGTTGTTCTATTCTGTTGTTATAATCTGCTGTTATATTCTGTTGTTATATTCTGTTGTTATATCGTTTTGTTATATTCCGTTGTTACATTATGTTGTTATATTCTGTTGTTATATTCTGTTGTTATATTCTGTTGTTATATTCTGTTGTTATAATCTGCTGTTATATTCTGTTGTTCTATTCTGTAGTTATTTTCTGTTTTTATATTCTGTTGTTATATTCTATTGCTATATTCTGTTGTTATATTCTGTTGTTATATTATGTTGTTATATTCTGTTGTTCTATTCTGTTGTTATATTCTGTTGTTATAATTTGCTGTTATATTATGTTGTTATATTCTGTTGTTATATCGTTTTGTTATATTCTGTTGTTATATTCTGTTGTTATATTCTGTTGTTATATTCTGTTGTTATATTCTGTTGTTATATTCTGTTGTTATAATCTGCTGTTATATTCTGTTGTTATATTCTGTAGTTATTTTCTGTTTTTATATTCTGTTGTTATATTCTATTGCTATATTCTGTCTTCACTGTCTTGTGTTGAGGGAGTTCCCCAAAAGTTACTTCTTGCTGCTATAGACACTACCCTGACTATGAGAGTCTCAATGGTTCACTAACCGCTAGACTTTATTTATGCCCAGGTAGTTGTAGCTATTACATTAAATATTTGTACTAATATGTTGACAGCTGTTTGGTGATCTGAGAAATACATTGACACGTTAGATTCTACAAGTATAACACGGTACCTTGGGATTTTGGATTATTAGTGAAAAAGAATGTTAAGTAACACCTAAAATTGTTTTTAAAAAAGGAATAGAACAAAATATAATATAAGCATAAAATTACCTCAAACGGTAAATACTCGTTATATAGCCCATTCGTTCATTAGCCGAACCACCCCCACCCCACTCTAAAAATATTAAAAGTGTATAACCCGCTCGCCAGCTGACCACCAAAAATTAAAGGACAGCATAAACAAAATGGTACACATTTTTTAAAAACTACAAGTTAAAACAGTCATATCTTTTTCTTTGGGTCTTTGTTAGTCAAGAGTTACCGGTATTTTTTTTTAAAAAAATCTTTGGTAAACAGTGGCAAAAGCGCGTACATAAAAATTCGTTGATAAAAAATAAAATTCTAAAATAATTTATTAAAACATTCACAAAAATAAATAAAATGATTCAATAAGGTCAGTGAAGATGTTTACGTATATTCTACAGCTTCTGGTAGAGAAGTCAAATGTTGTATAATGTAGAAAAGGACCTTAACGATCTACAATAACAACACCGATATTCAATATACATGCAGAAATCACCAATGACCCGCTCATACGCCGACACCCCCCCCCCAACTTTTCCTCCCAGATTTTGTCTAAAAAAGGTCTCGGCTTTAAAAAGAGTGTGTACGGTAAGAATAAAATATCATCTATATTATATTTATAGCGTGTAAATACAAGGAACAATGATATTCTACCGTAAAATGCTTTACAATACTTTTAAAGCCTTACATCTTCATATGAGAGGGTTGCATTTCATTGTCTTGAACTTGGTGGATTTATAGAACTAACTGCACATATGTTTATCATATGAATAGATGAATAGAATTATGCTTATAACTGGACAGTTACATAACTGAACATGCTATCCTGAAACACCTACAGACAGTCTACACAACTTTGCTCATAACAGGCCCTGTTAGCTTAACATGATATATTGATACACCTACAGACCTTTTTGATAAACTCTACTATAAGGTATACGGCGATGTTGTGCTACACTATATATCAAGGGTAGGTTGGCAAAAGACAGAAGACCGTACTGACTGATTCAAACATTGCGCACCATTTGATGCGGAGACAACGAGCTCTTGAATATAGCGGGTATTCCCGAAGTAAACAGACCACACCGGTGCAGAGTCATTCCTCTCTAACATGTCACAGTCCCAGACGCCCTGGCCATTCACTCCACGGCCAGTTGGTATATTCCAGTGGAGATATCCATTGCTGGTTTGGTTGGTAAACTGTTTTAATGCAAGGTCACGACCTGATGGAAATGATGCGAAAATATACGATAATTCATCTGCCTTATGAGTTTGTTGTTTTTTTTAATATTATTTTTTCCTTTCTTTCTAGCTTTGGTAAACTACAATTTATTGAATAAAATTCTGTAACAGATCTAAATCTTTTTTTTTGTAAAGGATTCAATTGTAAAGTTTTGCCATAAGAAGGCGGAAATATATTAATAGAAATATTGTGCACTATTTTGGGGCGAATTGTCTTTAAAAAAATAATTTTTAAAAAGACAATTTTGACAAGGAAAGAGGGAGTCAAGAAAAGTTGACGTCAACAATGTTGCTTTAAAAAAATTAATTTAATTACTTTTTTAAAAAAAAGAAATTTAGCCAGCGTTTGTAGTCCTGTGTTACACACTCACCCAACTTTCAGTATTTTAATCTTAGTCGAGAACTGTCGGGACTAATTTTGCCACATGAAAATTTTGGAACCCACCTCAACACACAAGATCGAATAATTGATAAAGAATTGGAAAACTTTAACTTCAACTATGCTGGTTGTCAGAAATTTGGAAGCAAGTAAGCATAAACAATTTTCCAACATAGGCAGAATATATTGTGCCCTGAAAAGTCTGAGCTTGAAATTGAAAATGTAATAATCAAAGTTCAAGTTTGGTGCCCAAAACATGTAAGGACAAGTCAGTACATTTTAAGAATTGTCAAATGTTGTGATTTAACTTGTTGCCAACCGATTACAAGCTTGTACTTTGATATTATTGCTGATCGATTTATCCCCTCGCCAATTCCAATCTGCCAAACTAATGAGGACCTTAAAACACCAGACGTATCTGATATAAACTCACATAGATTTCCATCTCTTTTCTTCAAACAGCCTGTGAAAGTTGAAAACTTACTACCTCGATCAGCAAAATCATTCAAAATTCTTCCATATAATATATATTGTCCATGTATTCAGTTGCTTCTGTTTGAGCGGAGGGAGGTAAAAAAAAAATCGCCAAAAATTTGTTGACGTAATTTATGGACAGCCCGTACCCACGCACAAACCAGCGATGTAAACACATGCTAATATCCATTTACTACTGGCCAATGACTGTCACTGATTTATCTTATCTTAGATATACAGACGCTCCTTCTATGCAGAAGATAATTGCGTCCACAGACCATGAGAGATGATCTGTTGGCAAGTGATGCAGCGGTCACAGGCCACGGCTATAGGGGTTCCACGCATTACCCCAGCCGCCTAACTATTGTCTAGTTAGGTACCCATTCGGAGCTGGGTGACTCGGGGACTCCTCAGGCC